>JAGFMF010011868.1:2851702-3037964 GCA_019455555.1 Galemys pyrenaicus | reverse complement strand
GCTGAAGTGAATATAAGGCCAGGTGGAAGCCAGTTAGAGGGGCAGTTCTCTGAGAGTGGCAGTTTGTTTGGAGAGGAGCAGTTCCCTTGGAGAGCAGTTTCTTGGAAGCAGCAGCAGAGGAGAAGAGCTCCAGCAGAGGAAGAGGAGAAGATAGCTCCAGCCTTCGAAGGAAGGAGGGAAGCCTCCAGCCGCCGCCCTCCGAGGAGAGAGAGAGACTGGGACTTGGTCCTGGCTGTGACACTGACTGCAAGGAGCACCAAAGGCTCTGAGCCTGGTGTCTCAAAGAGCTGTCTGTTGGTGACATGAACCAGCAACTCACAAGAGCTGTGACACTCAGTGTTCACTGGAACACCGCCTCCGCAGGCCCATAGTGGTCATTGCTCCTGGACAGTGCTGCCTAGAACTGGTGACCGGTGACTGCCAACGCTGATGCTGTCTGGGTGAAGCAGCCAGCCTCTTGTGGATACGTAAGCGCCCTCATTTACCCCAGTTTGTAAATAAACCCCATGACTGTTGTTCCTGTAGGCTGAGGTCCCTTGCAATTGTGCACATGAGTTTAGAACCCACAGACAGTGACCAGTATCGGGCACTGTCCTCTGATAGGCTATAGCCCCTGTTGCTATAGCCCTTGATTCTGGTTTGTGGCCTTTTGGCCTTTGGGGGCTTTTGGGGGCCTCTGACCCCTCTCTCGGTCAGAGCGTCCTCCTCCCCTGTGTGGCCCTTGTTTCACTAGGACACATTTGCACACACCCTCACATAGACAGTTTGGTTGGGCACCCAAGCTTGTCCACACTCATCACAAACTGGCACCCTTTATCCTCCCTCTGGCCTAGAGGCAGTGGTGGGGGCACTGCCTGCACAGGTCCTGGGCACAGACTTGGAGTCATCAAATGGTGGTCTCCTGGGTTTACAGACTGTGCTCTCTAGGGGCTCAGGCTCCAAGTGGGCGCCACTCCTTGCACTACCGAACCCTCACTCTGTGCAAGGACCACGCTGGGAGAGGCCCAAACCGGGTGCTCTAAAGCGGTGCTCCCTGGTCTAGTCAGGGTGACACCATCAGTCTTAGGACTTTGTTTCCCATCTACAAGAAGGCATGACGGGAACTGATGAAGAAAGACTAGGAAGTTTGCACAGCAGTTTGACTAGCTGTAACTTCCAAGAGTATAGAGATACTGAAATTTGAATTTCATATAATTTTCACACATCGAAAATATCATTCTCCTTTACAAATTTTGTCGCTCGACCACTTAAAAGTGTAAAACCAACTCTTAGCCCGTGGACAATAGAAAACAGAAACCTGCTGACGTTGGCTCAGGGATGTAGTCATGTACCCCCGGTACAGACGGCGGGGAGAGCTGCTGGAGAACTGTCCCTGAACAGTGAGAGGAGCTGGAGCCAGATGCATGTTACAGGACCACGTTACACTGGTGCATGGACTGTGTGTGTGTGACACCAGGAAAAGGCAATGGACTCTATTAGGACTTTGGTGGCTGAACAATTTTCATTGGAATCCTTTTTGAAACTGTAAAGCTACTTACTTTCAGAAAAGTACATACATTCTCCAGGCTGAAATGATTTCTGTAAAATAGTATTTACCCATAGACTGTGAGGCCAAGAATATATGCACTCAATATGTTCATTCTTCTCTCTGTTAGCGTCAGTGGGTAAATGATCAAATTAAATGCTTAAATATTTGTGTTGCTTCATTTCTGGAAGAGGACTACATCTATGTAACAATGGATTTTACACTTTTTTGGACCTTGCTTTGCATCCTCCTCCCTCATGATAAATCTAAGGGCCATCTTTTTGGGAAAATGCATGAATATTTGCTTTCTAAACCATTGCAGGCAGTTCACCAATGCCCTGAAAACCAAGGCTGGCCTCAAACCCCAAGTTAAGGAATCCTAACTTACCAGAAGATCAAGGTTCTGAGTTGTATTTTAATTTCAACATCACCCTTGAGGGATTTTTGGGGAAGAAAAGAGCAACATGCATGCAAAATGATTATTATAATTACACACATTGATATACTGATTCCAAACAACTCGCAGTGGAGTTCTATTCAAAAAACTAGAGAAAAAGGCGGAGAACCTTCAAGGAAGAAGGGAGGGGGGGCTTGTCACTCAACTCCATGCCTTTCAAAGCCATTCTACTAGGGACCCACCCCCATTTCTAGACCCCTCCGTGACCCAGCTAATCTATCCTCCAGGGAAGAGGAGGAGTAGATAATGCTTAGTGGAAATATATTCATTCCTTGATTACATACCATTTGAGAGATACAGCATGAATAGAAATTTCTCCTAGTAACAGATTTTATCCTCTTTACAACCAAGAAAGTTTGGTTTCCATTTGTCCTACCATATCACTCTATCATCCAAAATGTATTTCTGGGCCTCCCTGGTGGCGCAGCGGGTTAAGCAATGCACTATGAAGCAAAAACCAAAATGTATTTCTCCTAAATCTTCTGCATAACACTCACACACATGCAGAATAAATATCAAGACCTAAGAAGTGAAAATAAGAGTGTTCCTTCAAACAGATATTAAAAGTGAAGGAAAAGTCATTTTCTAGAAATTTTCAATTTTTTCCAAGTATTTATATTACCAAGCAAGGCACTTTGTCAATTAATCCTTTCATAAAAGGTAAGTTGGAATAGTTCATAATGAAATGTCACTACAGGAGGCCAACTAAGGTCTTGACTGAAAAGCTTTCTTGGAATATTTTGTTTCCCTTGGAATATACAGTACTGTTTGGTGAATCTAATTTGACATTCTAACAACAGGACCATTGTATTAGGCACAGTGAAGCAGAAAATTCACCCTATCCTGCTCCCATTCATCCTTCCTTTGCCCTTGTGAAAATTTCCCACTGTCTTTTCCACTGAATCAAAGTGTTCAGGAGAAGACAAATGTCACATCAATCAACAGTTCCATAAAAGATAGGTTTTTAATATCTAATATAAATCCACATTCATTCCACAGATAGTTTCATTTTGGTGATAACTCTAGGGTTTAAAATATACATTGTTGACTTACTACCTTCAAACAAAATTAAACCACTTCATAGATTGTAGAAGGAATTTACAACAAATACTTATCCTTTGTGTTACTATTGTCATACATTCTACTTACACATGTGCCATCACATCCAAGATACATTATTAATTTTGCTTTAAACAAATTATGTTTTAAAGAAGTTTGAAATGAGAATGAAATAAACTTTAATGGAATTTACTGTCTTCCTTTGCTTGTGTGGATTTAGATTTTCATTTTCCTTCTCCTAATGAAGTTCCTTTCATGTATCTTGAGTCCTTCTGATGGTGATGAATTTTGTTAGTTGTCAGTCTGATAATGAGTTTATTTTCCAGCTTTGAAAGATATTTTGATATAGAATTCTAGGTGGATAGATTGTTTCTTTTGGTGCTTTAAGGATGCCATCCCACGATCTTTTGTTTCACATCACTTTTTTATGAAAAGTCAGCCACAATTCACATCACGATTCTTTTGTGTGCAATGTGTCTTTTTTCTTTGATTGCTTCTAAAATTTTATTTTCATACTGGTTTCCAGCAAATTTTAAGTGATTTGTCTTAGAGGAGATTTCTTCCTATTTACTCTACCTGAAAGTGGTGGAGCTTCTTGGGTCTATGGGCTTATATTTTCACTTTATTTGTAAAATTTTGGCTTACATTTCTTAAAATATCTTTTCTCTCATTTACCTCTCCTTCTATGACTCATTTAAAAATGTATGTTAAATTTCTTTATCCCACAGGCCACTAAAACTTTGTTTAGTTACTTTTCTCCCACATTTTTTTATACATACTTCAATATCATTACTTTCTTTGAGTCTGCTGAAATTTTCTGGCATCTCAATTTATGTTAATGCCATCCAGAAAATTTTTTCATGCAAAATACTATATCATTTTTTTTTAATTTCAACTGGGTTCTTTTTCATAGTTTCCATTTTTATTGAAACTTACCATCTACTATCTTGTAATGTTTCTATATACTTTACTATTCTTAACTACTATTTTAAAAGAATGGTGGTCTTTGGGGACTGAGCCTTTAACCTATGGACTCTGACTCAATCTCGTAGTAGGTAGTATCAGAACTGAGTCAAAATCTTGAATCGCCTACTGGTGTCTGAGAATTTCTTGATGTGGGGAAACTTTCACATATTCACACTGGCATTGGATCTGGAATCCTAAGAGGATCTCAAAATCTGGGTGCTTAATTGGAAATCAACTAGGAGGACAGCGGCATTTAAACAGCAGGATTGTTACTGCTACAGGTAACATTCAAATGTACAAATGTGAAGAATGCAAGGAAGCTGTCATGCAAAGGCACACTTGTGAAAATTTCATGGAATTGTGAAGGCTACTTCTTTGTCAGTAAGTACAGTGAAGTGAGGATGAACAGAGCCATAGGCAACCAGGAAAACCTCCCAACTCACAGCCAGGTAGGTAGTTGCATTCTCTAATGGGAAAATGGTTGAATGAAAGGGACTTAGAATTATTTAGTCTTACATTTTCCAAAATATTTTCCAAATGCTGTCAGTGAAGTGGTTGTCTGGTTTTAAATGTTTGGAAAATATCCAGTTAAACAAGTTTATTGCTGAACTTCGTCTAGACTTCAATCAACTAAAATTATTGGGACCAATGGTGTGCTAATGAACATTTAACAACAACTCCCTGAGGAAAGAATAACAGCCCTGATTTTCAGCATTTGCCAATTTCTGAAGAATAAACACTCCTGCCATAACCGATTAGAAGCTACCAGTATGATAGCATCACATACATAGTTGGCTCCCAGAATTCCTGAAAATTGAACCATCAGTTCCCATGAGCTGGCACAGTAGCACCAGCACAGTCCTGGTGAGACTCTCAAGAGACAGAGATAGTAGTGCTTTGCCTGAGATTTCATGGCCACAGCATTTTCATGGGATATCTAAAAGCATGAATATTTTGTAGACACACTTTAGGAACTTCTGGTCTGGTTCATCTATAGATGGGGAAATTGAAATGCTAAGTAACTTGCCTAAATTAAACTCTTTTGGGCCTCAGTCCTGTAACAAAGAGTTTCTTCCTTCTTTCAAACTGCCATGTAGAGTCATGCATCACTTAATGATGCTTTGATGAGACAGCGCCAGCTGATGAACATATAGGAAGAGGGGACAGGGGACAAGAAAACAGACACTCTTTCTAGGGTGCCAACATCTTACACTGAGAATCTCAGCAGGTCTTTATTTTATACTTTACACAGAAGAAGCCGGAAAGCAGGGAAACATCATTTGTAAGATTTTCTTAGGAAAAACAGGGCACCTTTGAGGCAGCCAGCCAGGTGCAAAAACATATTTTTGAGAACAGCAGAGCAACATCCGTTACATTTTCTTAGGACTGGTGCAAAACAACATGTTTATGCCGGCCAGGTGCACAACAACGTGTATCTATCTGTATACTAAACGTTAAAGCAGCTGTGATAACCCAGCTCCATCACAATCAACTAGCCCTTTCCACCACAGGCCCCAAGCAAAAAGGAAATATTAAAATTAAACCCCAAATCATACCTATTCCTTACCATTCAATCCCCAAAAGGAGCCACTAACCCCAACCTATCCTGAACCCAGAACTTAGCCAGCAATGTTTAAGGACACCAAAGGAGTCCCTCCATACACAACCACCGCTGAGCTGTTACAATATTGGTTTTCTTGAATTTACATTACAGCACTTTGCCAATCAATAGTTTGTCATCAAAATTGCCCAGCAACTAGTTATTGTGTTTGTTTAATAAAACAGTAAATCTTACAGCTAACCCGCCCTCCCCCACGAGGGTAAATTTCCAGTTAGCACCTAATATGCCTTTACAAGATGGTGACAGTGATATGAGCCAAAACAGTGGAGATCCAGCAGGGGCCAGCTTTGGAGCTCCTGATTTTTCAGGGTTGTCCTTCATGCTGGACTTTTGTCACTCAGCATGAGTAGCATGGCCCCCGGCCTGTGTGTGTGTGTGTGTGTGTGTGTGTGTGTGTGTGTGTGTGTGTGTGTGAAAACCTCCCTCTCTATCTATCTCCATGCATACAGAGGAGGTCATGTGAGGACAAGGCCAAATGGAAATTGCCTGTAAATCAAGAAAAGAGACCTTAGAATGAAACCTACTTTGCCATACCCTTCCTCTTGGACTTCCAGCCTCTAGAAGTGTTACTGGGTTGCAGCCTGCAGGAGGAGTGGTCTCTGGCTCCCCTGCAAGTTAGTGTGGCAGTCCTACCTCAGAGACCTTTATGTAGCAGTGTGCTGCCTGGATCGTGGAATGAACCAATCGGGTGTGAGCCTTGGGTTGATTGGTACCAGGACTCCGCCTAGTACAAGGTAGTGATAGCTGAGCCCACTACACTTCCTCAATTCTGGAACAGGCCAAAATGGACCAATCAGACTGTGTGTGTGTGGGGGGGGGGCAGCTGAAGTGAATATAAGGCCAGGTGGAAGCCAGTTAGAGGGGCAGTTCTCTGAGAGTGGCAGTTTGTTTGGAGAGGAGCAGTTCCCTTGGAGAGCAGTTCCTTGGAAGCAGCAGCAGAGGAAGAGGAGAAGACGGTTCCAGGTTCCAGCCTTCGAAGGAAGGAGGGAAGCCTCCAGCTGCCGCCCTCCAAAGAGAGAGAGACTGAGACTCAGTCCTGGCTGTGACACTGACTGCAAGGAGCACCAAAGGCCCTGAGCCTGGTGTCTCAAAGAGCTGTCTGTTGGTGACATAAACCAACAACTCACAAGAGCTGTGACACTGCGTGTTCACTGGAACACCGCCTCCGCAGGCCCGTAGTGGTCATTGCTCCTGGACAGTGCTGCCTAGAACTGGTGACCGGTGACTGCCAACGCTGATGCTGTCTGGATGAAGCAGCCAGCCTCTTGTAGATACGTAAGCGCCCTCGTTTTCCCCAGTTTGTAAATAAACCCCATGACTGTTGTTCCTGTAGCCTGAAGTCCCTTGCAATTGTGCACGCGGGTGAGAACCCACAGACAGTGACCTGTATCAGGTACTGTCCTCTGATAGGCTATAGCCCCTGTTACTATAGTCCTTGATTCTGGTTTGTGGCCTTTTGGCCTTTGGGGGCTTTTGGGGGCCTCTGACCCCTCTCTCGGTCAGAGCGCCTTCCTCCCCTGCGTGTGGCCCCTGTTTCAGAAGTATAGAAGTAAAGTGCTGTTATATTCTATTACAGCATCCCAAAGTGGCTAATGCAGGTAAGAGGTTGAGTTCAGGAGTCAGAGGAAGAAATTAAAATTAGCTCAATGGTCAAAAATCTCTTGATCCCACTACACAGGAATCCACTCCGTAAAAGGAGTAAGAGAAGATTTCTACTGGAAATCTTTACCATGCATGATGCCATTGGATCCTCATAGGGCTCTGTGAATGTTTCCTGTTTCAGAGAGATCTGATTTTGTCCAAGGTCACATAGCTCCAATGTCAGCAGCAATGCATCATCTTCTACCCATCATCAAAACTGCTTTATGTTAAACTATAGAGTGTATGTGAGGAATAGCTGCCTCTGGATCTAAATGTCAATGGCATTTGAGAGGCCTTTAAGAGATCAGGAAGTGTACATGTTCCTTTCCAAATGCACATTTGAACAGACATTCACTAACACGTCACAGTTGCAGGAACTGAGAATTATGGACAGCCTGGTAACCCTCATGGAATGCTCCCTAGATATCTGCCACTTTTGAGAAGAGCTGTGCACACAGCGACTTATGTAACTCTCAGAGTTACTAACCCTAAGTCGCAGCTGTATTATTATACCAGTTACATGTGAAGTAAATGAAGATATATAGAGAAAGCATAGCTCTGACTCAAAGTGCCCCTAGATGTGTGTGTGTGTGTGTGTGTGTGTGTGTAGAAGGTAGAAGAGAGAAGGGGATGATTCCAAATTACCAAGTGGCCTATTCTGCTTCCAGCTTCCCCAGCACCTAAAGCCACACCAGCAGCTCTGTTCTCTTCACAACCTCTTCTATTCATCACTCATTTAACACAAGACTTTGAAAACTTCTGTTAAAATGCAAATCTTACCCTGGAGGAAAACACATTAAACCATGATTTTCCATTTAAACTTGTTTTGTGAATTCATTTTCTTGATTGGTTTTTGATTCATTGAAATGGCCAACCCAGAGTGAAAAACCTGGAGACTGTCAGTGCTGTTGTTTTGGGGAAAGATCAAGGTGTAAGACTGTCCTGAGGAAGCACAGCAGTAACTAATACAATTCACTGGCCCAGCCAGTCACTGGACTGTGTTCGCTTTAAAGTTCAAGGGAGCCACACCCTACAATAACTTAATCCACAGCCATACCTACATGGGTACATACCTACCCACACAATGTTACGTACATAATATTATCCCCATTTTACAGCTGATGAGCTGAAGCTTACGAGGTTATGTGATTTGCTGAGAAATAAATTAGTAAAGGCTGAGGAGAAATAATCTAGAAATAGCATAACTCTGAGAGCTCCAGCAAACTGGAAAATACTAGAAAAGGACTAACATTCAGTGTGTGTCTGACACAAGGCGGAGGGAAGGAAGTGAGTTACTGTGAGGAGATCACCTTCAAAGAAGAATAAACAGAGACTGACGGGAAGGGAGGGCCCTCTGACACGCTTCGCCTCCCACTCAGGGTCCCCAGTGGCTGGCAAACCCAGCAGATAACCATCTCTTCTAGGTGACTCTGTGGCTGCCTCAGTGGAGTTCCAGAGTTCACCAGGGGCGAGCCAGCTTCTGCCCACGGTCTTCCTGTCTAGACTTGTTTCTTTTTCCTGTGTCATTGTGCTGCTGCCCATGAAGGTTCTGAGCCTCCAGACAGGTGTGGTCACGCTGTGAGACCTACTGTCAGGTGGGGAAGCGGCTGTCTCAGACCCTGACAGGCTGAGGTCATGAGCCCACTTTTTATTACCTTCTTAAAGAAAAGGAAGGATCGAGACTCAGCAACTCTGAGCAAACCATTCAGTGCTCGATATTTCCACACATGTGAAATGGGGTGATAAATACTTGCCTAGATGGTGGGAAACCTAAATGACAATCCACAGAAAGTGTTTTGCCCGATGCCTGTCATGTAGCTATGTCTGTCAATTTTTTCTGCATTTGGTGGTGCTGTTATCTATAACTGAGGAATGATAATACCAGTCTCAGTAATTTGGTTACATTCCACATTTAAATCCCTTTGCTTTTCTTCACCATAAATACCCCACTTCATGGCAGTGGGATGTAGGTACACAGGCAGTACTATTAACCAAGCTCAGTGGGTCCCTTCTCTTGGTGGGGGTCAGGGCGGATAAAGACACTCTGCTCAGAGGGTTTGCACAAAGGACTCATACTTGTACTTGATTCTTTGTGACAAGAAAAGGAGACAAGAAAATTAGCGTTCCCAAAGAAATTGTCTTCCAGAGGGGACTCTGAAGTAACTTTCTGTAGTATTGTTTCATGCAAGAGGGGTCTTCAAAACTGTCTTTCTTTCTGGTGCTGGCATCTTCTGGTCCTTCGCTTCAAAGGGACATCTGCAAAAAAATACACCTTCAGGGAAACATGAAATGTCATACGTACACAATTACTACTTCATCTAGATTTTACTGATGGCCCAGATGTTTGCATACAAGGTGACGCATGTAGTATGGTGGCCACCAGGGAAAACTTCTTCCATTCCTATGTTCAGAGAATCAGCAAATGGAATCTCCCCTTCAGCTCTGTGCAGCCTTGGGCAGGTTCCTCCCTCTCTCTGGGCACTAATGAGGGCTTGGAATTTATTTGGAAAGCACTCAAGTGGATTATCAGCTTCCCTATGTTCAGGACATCCCTATGTTCACAACCTATGTTCAGGACAAACTCAGCTGGCAGACAAATTGTTGGACACCTGTGCACTTTGAAAATGGGGCAATGTTATGTCAAAGTCCAGATATCTGGTGCCACCCACAATCAGTGTGATTATACAGAGTCTGTTGGAGCCTGATGGAGCCTGAGACCTTTGCAACTCACACGTTGCTACCTGGTAACTTTGTAATCCTCAGAACCAGTGAATTCCTCCAGCTCTCAAATTCAGCAGCTGAAACCTTTGGTTTATCTTGCAGGGCCAAGAAGGATTCCTCTCCCTGCTGCATGGGGTTAAGCGGCTGTTTCTGAGAGGACAAAGCTAGAGATGACGCGATAAGATAAGGAGCTTTGTTTTCACCAGACACTCTTCCGAAAGAACAGGCTTTTGTTGTGATCCAGGGGATAAGAGCCTGAGCCACACATACATCAGCACATCCCTCCCCCATACCCTGGTGCGAGGGAAGTGTCTGCAGCGGCTGCCATCTGCTGGAGTGCGGAGGCTCTGCAGCCCGCCTGCCCCTGGCACAGAAGCTGTTTGCACATTTTTCTCAGAGACCTGAATTACATGGCTCTTGTCCCGATGGAAGTAATGAGCTTCATCTCTGCAATTGCTGGTATTTATTAAAGCACCTACTATGGGCCAAAACTATGTGTAAAACGTTCATGAGTTTTCTCACTTAATCCATGCACTAGAAATCCACACAGTGGGGATTTTTATCCCTTTTCTTCATGGCACCATCTTAAGGGCTTAGAGCAGTGCCTGGCACAGAGTAGGAACTCAGAAACATGGGCTTCATGAGAACAGTTGTAAAGATAGATTGTGTCATGACCTCATATTTATGGACTAGGAAGTTGTCGCGTGGTGACATGAAGGCATAAGGCATTGTGGGTGAACAAGTAAGGGAAGCCAAAAAACTTCTAAGGCAGGCAAGGCAGAGTTAGCTGCTACCCCAGTTGAAGTGTGAAGGTGAAAAAGTTAGACAATACATAGGAATGAGCAGGTCAGGTCACCAGTGTCCCTGGAGCTCAGAAAACCCAGGGAGGCAAACCATCAGGAAAAGAAGTCAAATCGATAAAATGTTGCCATGGAAGCCAGAATCTTAGACTCTTGGCCCAGACACATGATCTGTGCTTCTTGATGTTAGCATTTTAGATTTAATAACTGAGTCTGTAAAGTACACAGTCCCCATACACCTTCTACCCTCCCTACCCACAGCTCCCCCAATTATTAGCATCTTACATTACTGTAGTATATTTGACAGCTTAAATCACATAGTGTACATTTGGCTGGGTCTTAATGTACACTCTAAGAGTTTTGATAAGATATGTAATGACACATAACCACCATTACAGTATCATACAGAATAGTGTCACCAGTCTAAAAATCCTACTGCCCCTCCCCATCCATGTCTCCCCGGTTTCTCCTGACTCCCTAAATCACTGGCAACCTCTGATCCTCTTCCTGCCTCCCTAGGATCACCTTTAACAGAGTGTGCTACAGTTAGGATCACACGGGACGTAGCCTTTTTCAGACTTGCTTCTTTTAGCAAGATATGTTTAAGTTTCCTCCATGGCTTCTCAAACCTTGATAGCACATTTCTTTTTATGTCCAGATAATATCCATTGCAGAGGTGTACAACAGTTGGTATATTCTTATGCTTATTGAAGGATATCTTGCTTGCGTCCAAATTTTGGCAATTATTAACAAAGCTGCTGTAAGTATCTGTGTGCAGGTTTTCGTGTGGATGTAAGCTTTCAATTCATTGGATAAATATCAAGGAATGTTATGATTGAATCCCACTGTCATCCAAAGTGACTGTCCTTATTTTGTATTTAATACTTTCGAACTTTGCTTTTAATAACAGACCTGAGGTTTCCCATTCTTTAGGTTGCAAGATCAACCAAAAAGGAAGACAGGCCTATAACTTGTCTTATCCTGTCTATTTCTGGCTCCTTCCTGGTCAAACTTACTCCTCCTGCTGAAAGTTGAAAACAGAGGCTCTTCTCTTTGAAGTAGGGATTTGGAAGGACCATCTTAGACAGAGTATAATGTGCTCTACTCTACTGGGCATTTAAAATCCCAAGTCATCCCCATGGGCAGGTGGAATGGCCCATGTTCCATGTTCCCTGTGTTTTTTGGTTCAAAATTCTCCACTGGGAGTGGGCCTGTGGGTTGGAGAAAACAGCTACTTTGATGTGTGAAGCTGGTGCCCCTGGAATAAGAACACCCATGTAGTGTTCACTTTCCACTCTTTCTAAAATGTTGGCAAGTTAGAGAGTTTAACTTGAACCGTCCCCAAACTTAGAGTAATTAGAATGTTCTGGGGATAGTGGAACTATAAGCAAGCTAGGTGTTTATTTCACTTTCCTCTCTCTTTTAAAAAGTCTGAAAAATTAGGTATGACTCAAAGTTACTTTAAAGCAAAAATTTAAAGTTAGGCTAACTTCAAACTGTAACTGTAGGAAAGAGAGAGGAGCCTTTCTTAGTGTTGGTCTTTACTTTAGTCCCAGAACCCCAATATCAAACCCAATGTTTGATTGCTTCCATGCAATTGCAATGAAGATGCAAATTCCATGCCTCTTCATTCTCTGCCCAAACTAAGCAAAAAACAAAGATAAGAACTAATGTTCCAGCAATAACTTGGAATAAGTCATTCAGCCACAGATTCATCTTTTAAGGCATATGCCCTTTGGTGACTGCTAAGGAAAACTCCAAGAATCGCATGTGAACTGTTTCAATCTGCTGGTAGTAGAGTTTATTTACATGTCTCAATTTACAAACCTAACTATTGCGAATGTAAACTCTCTGAAGGAAAATTTTGTCCTAATTACTTAACTAAATCCAGAAATGTCTCTTTTGGTTTCCTGGAACCTGTCCAGTTTGATCTTATCCTTGCATTTCTGAGTTCCGGGAGGTAACTCAGCAGCTAAAACTTTTTCTGCACCAGTCAAGGGTTCTCAAGGGTGGGAAGAGCATGAGGTCCAGGATAAATAATACTAATATATCTCCAGATGATTCTTCATAGACATTTAAGTTTGCAAATCCCTACTCAATAACTTTTACTTTTTTTCCCCTTTTCAGCTTTTCCTAGAAAAATGAATTTCTTCTTCCCATTAGGCTTGATTTATCTCAAATAAAACTTCAATAGTTTTTAAAATTTTCTCAGTTTTTACTTTTTAAATGAACATAGAATAAAACGGATTTTTATTTTGCATGTGTAACTTCTATGAATTTTATCACATATTCATTCACATAGTCACCTCCACAATTAGAATACAAAAATTCCCTCACCCAGAAAGCTCTCTTATGATAGATACCCTTTTGTAGTTAAACCTTCTGTCACCTCCATCCTTAATTCCTGGCAACCTCTGGTCTGTTATCTTTTCCCAAAAGTTTGTCTTTTCCCAAAGACCATTTCAATGGAAGTGTAGAGTGTACATCGATATAGGCCTTTTGAGACCAGCTTCTTTCATGCTTCATGTCTTTGAGATTCATCAGAATTGTTGCATGTGTCCACAGTCCTTCTCTTCTTATTGCTGAGCAGATGAATGTATCTCAGCTTCCTTGTTCACCCATTGAAGAACATTATGCTGTTTCTAGTCTGGGGCAATTGTGAGTAGAGCTGTTATAAATATTCATCAAGTTTATGGGTAAAAATAAATGTTATGTTTCTCATGGAATACCTAGAAGGAAAATGACTGAGTCAACTGGTAGGTGTCTTTTCCATTTTATGAGGAACTGCTGCCGTTTGCCTGAAGGACTAAATACTATTCTAATAGGCATAAGTAGTATCACCTCATCAATTTAATTTGCATTTGTCTGATGGTTAATAATGCCAATATGTTGTTGTGTACTTATGTGTCATAGGTCCTCTTATGTGTTATAGGTCCCCTTTGATGAACTGTCTATTCAAGTCTTTTGCTCATTTAAAAAGTTGGATCATTTGTTTTCTTACTGTTGAGATTTGAGAGTTCTCAATATATTTTGCATCGAAGTATTTTGTTGGATAAGTGATATAGAAATATTTTCTGTGACCTGTCTTCTCATCATTGTAACAGGATATTTCGCAGTATTAAAGTCCAATTTATTAACCCTTTTTCTGTGATTGCTTCATGAAGATTTTCTCTATATTTTTTTCTAAAAGTTCTATAAGTATATATTTTACATTTAAATCTATAATGTTGTTTTTGGTAATTTTGACATGAGATATGAGATTTAGGTCAGTATTATTTTCCTGTATATGGATGTCTGAATATGTCAACACCATGTATTAATATTAAGAAGATTATGTTTTCTCTATTGACTTGTTTCTGCACTTTGTTCCCTTACCACATTTGTAAAATCTTTGTTTTTTTGTTTCTCTTTCTTTAACTTTTCTGCCTTTTCTGGTTTTATTTTTTCTTACTTTATGTTTCCCCCATCACCATACTTTATGTCCCTTACTCTTTTCTCCCTCCCACTGCTTCTCAACTTCAGAGCCCTCACTTCATTTGTTAATGTCTGTCAGTTCTGCTAAGTACCTTACTATGTCAAATTGTCCACTATGTAAGTACCCAGTATTTGTCTTTGTCATTCTGATTTGCTTTACTACATATAATTCCCTTGAACTCCCTCCATTTTGCTATAATTGGCAACATTTCATCTTTCCTCATGGCTGAATAATATTCCATCGAGGAATAATGTTCCACATCTTCTTGACCCAGTTGTCTATCTGTGTGTATTTAGGCCACTTCATGTTCTAGCTATCATAAACAGTGCTGCAATGAACATTGTGGCATATACAGTTTTATGCATTAATGGTTTCATGTTCTTTGGATTGATGCCTAAGAGTAGGATTACTAGACTATACATGATTCCCATTTTTAGCTTTTGAGAGTAAATCCAGGATGCACCAGTTTACAATCTGACTAACAGTGCAATAGAGCTCATCTTTTTCCGCATCTTCTTCAGCACTTGTTGGGTGTCTTTTAATACATGCCATTCTCATGGGTGTGAGATGGTATTTTGTTGTAGCACTAACATACATCTCTCTTATTGGAAGCAATGATGAACATTTTTTCATATACCTATTAGCTTTCTGAATATCCTATTTGGTGAATTGTTTAGAGTTGCTGCCATTTTATTAATCACCAATTGCTTTATTAATTTGTTTTTCTACTGTTTAATTGTATAAGTTTTATAAAATATATCTTGGATATTATCCTGTCAGTTCTATATTGTGTGAATATTTTATAACACTTTCAGCAGGATGCCTTTTTAATTTTCTTACATTTCTTTCACTGTGTAAATTTTTTCACCCTGAGGTAATACCAGTTAAATAGTATTTAAAACATATTTTTGCTTTGATGTTCCTTGCCATCCGGGTCAGGTCTCCAAAAACAGTCTCTGTGCTTTATTAACTGGTAAAGTAGTAATTGTCTACTGGGTGTTTACTGAAAGGGAGCACATGGGGAACTTTCAATTTCTTTATAAGGAAGGTGTGGTTACATCGGTATATGCATCTGTCACTCATCAATTTGCACACTTCAGGTTGTGCTTTTTACTGCTTGTGAAACATGTCAATCAAAATAATATGAGTTGACCATATTTCTGTAGGCCTATTTACAGTCTGTTCTGCTGCAGTAACCTTTATATCTTTTTACCAATACCATGCTATCTCCATCTTAATTCCTGTAGCTTTACATGCTTAAAACTTTAGTGTTTAAAGAGATTCTTTTACCTCTATACTTTTTCAAAATCAGTTTGGCAATTCTTGTTTCTTTGCTTTTCATATACATTTAGAGTCACTTTATATCTATCTATAAAAAATCCTATTGGGGTTTAGATTAGGATTGTGGTAAGTCTTTAAGTGTATTTGGGGAGAATTGACATCTTTACAGAGTTACTGTCCAAACTGTGAACATGAGGCATCTTTCCATTTGTTTATTGAATAGGTTTTCTTTGATTTATTTCATCAGTGTTTTATGGTTTTTCAGTATACTTTAGCTGCTTCATCAAATTTATAGCTATTTTCATTTTTAAACTATTTTAAATAGCATTTAAAATTTTCCAATTTCTCATTGCATTAATATAGAAATACAATCAATTTTTGAACTTGCATGCTGCAACATTGCTAAACACACTTATTCATTCTAAGAATGATTTGTGTTAGTGTATGTATGTGAGTGTGTGTTTGTTGCATATGAGTGCATGTGTGTGCATTCCTTGGGATTTTGCATGCAGGCAATCATTTCATCTGTGAATAGAGATAGTTTTATTCTTTCTTTGCCAAACTGGATGTATTTTTCTTTTGTTCCTAATTATACTGACTAGGAAGCCTAATGTAGTGTCAGATAGGAAATGAGACAGGTAAAGTCAGCCTTGTTCCCATTCATGGGAGAAAAGCATTCAATATCTCATCACTCATGACATTCCCATGTGTTTTAGTGATGTTTTTTGTCAGGTGACAAAATTCCATTCTTTTTGTAGTTTGCTGAGAGTTTACTCATGCTTTAAATAACAGCTTTTAATCATGAGTGAGTATTGGATTTTGTGAAATGCTTTTTCTGAAAAAATTGATATGATCATATGACTTTTTTTCTTTGAACAATGAATATTATGTTGTCTGATTTTCAAACCTTGAGGTAACTTGGCATAGTCCAAGATAAAACTCACTTAGTTATGACTTTTTATTCTTTTTATACACGGTTTGAGTAAAGTAGCTTAAATTATGTTAAAATTTTTTACATCCATGTTCATGAAGAATATTGAGCAGTGATTTTCTTGTACTACTTTTGGTTTCAATATTAGAATAAATGAATTGGGAAGTATTTTCTTCTATTTTCTAGGGAAAAGTTTTGTATAGAATTGTCATTACAATATTAAGTGTTGGTAGAATTTTCTATTCAATTTTCAACATTTTCTAATTTCCCTTGAAACTTCTTCTTGGACCGTGTGTTACTAAGTATCTACTTTAATTTTCAAGTGCTTAGAGATTTTCTTGTTATCTTTCTCTTATTGGTTTCTAATCCAAGTCCACTACATAATCAGAGAACACACTTTATTTATAATCAGAGCTATATAAAGACATGGTCTCTCATAGAGAATGTTTTCACTTCTACTCAAAAACAGTGTGGATTTTTCTTTTGTTGGGCAGAATGTTGTAGGGATGTTAATTAGATCCAGGTTTTTGATCTTTTTCTAGTATAAAAATGATCTATGTCTCCTATAATTACATTGTGCTCTGATAGCATTTTTATGAATGTATTCTGTTTTTATGACTATATTTCTTTATATAATATTTTTAAAAATTGTAGGGAATACAGTATACATAATTTTTCACATTTTGCTTTTAAATATGTTAGCATTTTAGGTTGAAAAGAAACCTCACTGGAAGAAATAACAATCCTAAACATCTAAAATGACTAACAGGGTGAGGGGAAGGTGATGTAGGAGAAAAATGGGGTGAGGGAGCCCAACAGTCTAGGGTAAAGGACTTGGGAGCTTGGTGGGGGTGAAGTGATAATGTACATCCAAGGAGGTGTGAATCTACTCCCCTAAATTGTATACAGTGTTGTAAATCAAAGTTATCTCAATTAAGGAAAATATAAATAAAAATAAAAACAAAAAGACTAGCCGGGGGGAAAAAAATGGAGATACAAATTCTCAGTATCAAGGGTAACAGAGATGTCATTTTGGAGCTCAAAGATTACCAAAAATTACCCAATATGGAATAGAAAATATGAATGGTGCCATAGTTATTAAAGAAATGTAACTCATAATTTGATGGATTAGCAGTATATAGGATGTTTTGTTATAGTTTTACATGTATCTACATATACAATGAACATACTATGAGGTAATGTTACATTTTTTGCTTTCAACCATCAGTTCTCGAGTCTATCATGCTGTTTAGGGTCACTTCTATGAATAAGTAGCCAGGAGTTCATGAACAACGTTTCTCTTTCTCAGCTATTTCTGGTATTTTTTCAGTTCCCCAAATTCCTCTTTTTACTAAGGTTTTATCTACCCTGGTCTGCCATGTACATCCCACAGCTGTGCTAACAACTGGAGCCACGTTTTAGGACAAAAAGGCGGCAGGAGGACTGCAGGTCCTCCTATTAGAGAGGCGGTTGAAATCATATTTTAAGAAACTATGCAGAAATCTACCTTTTCTATTTTCTTTCCTCATTCTTGATGCTCCAAGTTTCCTTCTGATATCATGTCTCCTGCTTAAAGAACCTCCTTGAAAAATTTGTTCAGAGCAGGTACACTGGCAGTGAATGCCCTTAGCGTTCATTGACTAGAGAACATCTTTATTTCAATTCATTCTTAAAGGATTTTTTCACAGCATAGAATTCTGACTTGACATTTTTTTTTTCAGCACTGTAAGTATATTGTTATACTTCCTTCTGGACTCAATAGCTTCTCATGAGTACTCTGCAGTCACTTCAATTGTTCCTTATAAATAATTCTCTAGTTGAATTCAAGATTTTTTCCCTTTCCCTTTATTTTTCAGCAGTTTTGTGATTATATGTATGAGCATGGGTTTCTTTAGGTTTGTATTATTTGGGCTTTGCTGAGCTTCTTGACTTTACATTTATGCCTTTTGCCAAACTTGAGGAGTCTTTATGGTTGATAATTCTTCAAATATGTTTTGCACGCTCCACTGTTTTCCTCTCCTCAGATTCCAGACGCATGAATGTTATTGTCTCAGAGGATTCTTGGGCTCTTTTATTTAATATTTCTTTTCTCCCTTGGTCAAGCTGTGTATTTCCTAGTAAACTGTATTTAAGGTCATTGGCTCTTTCCATTGTTATTTCCACTCTTCATGAATTCAACTGGTTAGGTTTTTATTTTAACTATTATATTTTTTCAGTTATAAAATTTCAGTTTGGGTCTTTATATCTTTTCTTTCCCCTGCTTGCTGATACTTTCCATTTATTTCACAAACATTCAGGATTTCTATGCGAAGCATTTCTTTAATAGCTGCTCTAAATCCCTTGTTATTTTAATATGTTTTCTCAATATTACCATCTTTTCTCATGTGAGTTGAGATTTCCCTGGTTCTTAGGTTTGTATCCTGGAGATTTTAAATAGTATAAGACTGTATGTTGCTTAAATTCTGTGGAGCGTGTTGACATTATTTTTAAGCTGTTCACCAACCTAGTTGAGTTCAGTCCTCAATTTCCAGCCAGCTTTCTGTGATGTGAAGGTCAGTTCAGTTTTCAGGCCCTTTGCAGTGCTGTTCTGATCTGTCCCACATGTTCCCCAGCAGAGCCCAGCCTGGCGCTGGCGTCAACTGTACCCCTAAGCTCAGTTCTCAAGTCTATGCATGCTGTTTAGGGTCACTTCCAGGAATAAGTAGCCAGGAGTTCATGAGCAACGTTTCTCTTTCTCAGATATTTCTGATATTTTTTCAGTTCCCCAAATTCCTCTTTTTACTAAGGTTTTATCTACCCTGGTCTGCCATGTACATCCCACAGCTGTGCTAACAACTGGAGCCATGTTTTAGGACAAAAAGGTGGCAGGAATGTGCTTTCCCCTCTGGGACTGCAGGTCCTCCTATTAGAGAGGAAAAGGCTTTCCTCCATGTTTCAGGTTCTTTTGGACCTCTGTTGCTGCCACCATCACAGAACCTCAATCAGCCTGTGGACTGAGGAGCAAAAGAATGGGAAAAGGCAAGAAGGAATGAAAAAAGGGGAAAGTTATTTCCCCAACCTCTGTCAGTGTTGGGCTGCCTCTGTTCACCCCCCTCCCGCCCCCCCAATACCAGACCAAAGAGCCTCCCCGGAGCACTCTCTGTCCATGCTGACACTCACCGTGGCTTTAGGCTGTGTTGAGTTCAGGACAGTGGAAACCTGAGGTGTGAACTCAGCACTGGTTTGAAGGTGCTTTACACACTGCTCTTCTTCCCAACCCACTTGCTGCAACATACTTTTCAGTGTCCTCAAATAGCTGACCTAGGTAATCACCCCAGACTACAGCTGCTTTCTGGAGAAGAGTGTATTAACTTTATTTTCTAATTTTCTGTATTTCTTAATGTTCTAGGAGCTGAGGCCTTGCTGACTAAGGAGCCCTCTCCAGATCAGATAATCCCTAAAATTGATAAACAACTCACCTTCAAGCATAACTGATCCAAAAACCCAAGCCCTAATAACTTGGACTCAAGTTCTGAACCACCATACCCCTATTTTAACCACCCAGTATCAAGTACCAGCCAGCTCAGGACAGCCCCATACCTCTGAGCCTGCTGAAGTTACTCAAACCAAGCAATTCCATGTCTGCCTACCCTGGCTCACCTGTTCTCCCCACAGGAAGCAGAATAAAGGCTCCTGTCACATTTTCCTATGCCCTCTGCCTTCTGACAGACCCTGGTGTCTTCCCTGTGGCCCCTGATGGCCTAGCATCCCTCTTCTTGGGAATTTTGAGGAAAAAACTAGTATTTCATGGCAGTCATCTTGTTAGGGGGAAAGACCCTCCTGAATGGATTGCAGAAATGGGTTGTGGACTTCGACCCCCATTCCAGAACTACAAATCCCATAAGGCCATTGTCGAAGAACGGATCCCTGGGACCTGAGGGTGAAGCTGAGCAGCCAAGCTGAGTAAAAAAGCAGACAAGTGGGCCTTGGGACTCTCTTTTCCTGGGGAGCCAGCTCTCAGCACGCCATTGGGGTCCAGCTCCAAGGAACTGGTAGGACATTTACGGATCTGTATCCCTCTCTTCCCCTTGTGTTGTTCACTACGCTATTTCCCTTCCCTTGTAAATAAACCCCTTTATGAACCTTTGTTGTGTGTGCCTGCAGTTGGGGCATTATAAGTGCCCTTCGAGCGCGCGGGTAAGGACCCAGTCAGGCAAACCCATTTTATATTAGGTTTGCCCTGTAACAATCTGATCACTTGGCCTTAGCACACCTGAATAACAATGGAGCCTGCATGTTGAAACGACAAGACAGAGTAGAATGTGCTTGCTTAATTTCACCTGGAGTCCTAGCTATCTATCCATCTGTGTGTCCATCGATCCATCCATCATTCCGTCTGTCTACCTATCTATCTTTATAAAATATACCTTTCCTAGTCAGGACTTTTTCTAGTTACAGTCAGTGAAACTGGTTTACCACTAAAAAGGAAGTATTGTGCCTTGAGTAACTAAAAAGTTCAGTTTGTTGGCTTTTGCTTGTCTATACTTTCTCATTGTTCAAATAATTAGTTGGCTTTAATATTGTGCACATCCGTTGTGTTTTCCTGTGTGCTGTCCCATCCCCTCCGAACCTCAAAATTCCTTGAAGGAATCACTCCTGATCCTTTGACAGGCTGAAGAGTGCAGGCGGATATTACTCACCCCAGTCACCCTCACAGTAGAGGGCCTGTTACCGGGTTGCAGCCGGCAGGAGGAGTGGTCTCTGGCTCCCCTGCAAGTTAGTGTGGCAGTCCTACCTCAGAGACCTTTATGTAGCAGTGTGCTGCCTGGATTGTGGAATGGGCCAATCGGGTGTGAGCCTTGGGTTGATTGGCATCAGGACTCCGCCTAGCACAAGGTAGTGATAGCTGAGCCCACTACACTTCCTCAATTCTGGAACGGGCCAAAATGGACCAATCAGGTGCAGGCAAAATGGACCAATCAGACTGTGGGGGTGGGGGCACCTGAAGTGAATATAAGGCCAGGTGGCCCTTTGGCCTTTAGGGCCTTTTGGGGGCCTCTGACCCCTGTCTAGGTCAGAGCGCCCCCTCCTACCCCCACCCCCCCCACCCCTGCCTGTGGCCCCTGTTTCAGGCCCACAGGTCAGGCCATCTTGTTGGCATATCTCAGTGACTTATCTAGTCATCAGTTTGGGAAGGAGAACCAAGCCCATGACTTTGGGTGGAATAATTGAGAAAAGACATCTCTATTTCTGCTGATGTTGAGTAAAGCATAAGCCTGAAGCTGCATATCTGCCGGGGGCCATGCTACTCATGCTGAGTGACAAAAGTCCAGCATGAAGGACAACCCTGAAAAATCAGGAGCTCCAAAGCTGGCCCCTGCTGGATCTCCACTGTTTTGGCTCATATCACTGTCACCATCTTGTAAAGGCATATTAGGTGCTAACTGGAAATTTACCCTCGTGGGGGAGGGCGGGTTAGCTGTAAGATTTACTGTTTTATTAAACAAACACAATAACTAGTTGCTGGGCAATTTTGATGACAAACTATTGATTGGCAAAGTGCTGTAATGTAAATTCAAGAAAACCAATATTGTAACAGCTCAGCGGTGGTTGTGTATGGAGGGACTCCTTTGGTGTCCTTAAACATTGCTGGCTAAGTTCTGGGTTCAGGATAGGTTGGGGTTAGTGGCTCCTTTTGGGGATTGAATGGTAAGGAATAGGTATGATTTGGGGTTTAATTTTAATATTTCCTTTTTGCTTGGGGCCTGTGGTGGAAAGGGCTAGTTGATTGTGATGGAGCTGGGTTATCACAGCTGCTTTAACGTTTAGTATACAGATAGATACACGTTGTTGTGCACCTGGCCGGCATAAACATGTTGTTTTGCACCAGTCCTAAGAAAATGTAACGGATGTTGCTCTGCTATTCTCAAAAACATGTTTTTTGCACAGGCTGGCTGCCTTGAAGGTCCACTGTTTTTCCTAAGAAAATGTTACAAATGATGTTTCCCTGCTTCTTGTGTGTAAAGTATAAATAAAGACTTGGTGAGCCGCTCAGTGTAAGATGTTGGCACCCTAGAAAGAGTGTCTGTGTTTTCTCTTCCTCTCTCCTCTCTCCCTATACATTCATCAGCTGGCTGCCTCATCCTGTGGGGACCCTGGTTCGTTGCTGGAGTTGGTCTGTGGCACATATCCTCATTGGTTTCAAAGAACTCACTACTTAGTGAAAACATCCAAGAGCAACGTAAAGCTGCACCGTGGTGGTGACAGTTTGATTGTCATGATGCAGGCCTACCAGTGCCTGGAACCTTCCTTTTCTTGTCGCATTTCACACAAACTAGTAAATTCTCATTTTGCTTGAGCCAGTCTGTTAGTTTTCTATCACTTGCAGCCCAAAATTTTGCGACTAATACACAAATGAACCTTTTGTCTATTATATTTTATTTTGGCCTAAATCTTGAGTTAATTGTCTTTAATTAACCACATATGAAGATCTGTATTGGAATCATTTGTCAAAATCCATTGGAAGGAATTGTAACTCTTGGGCGAATTATATCTGTTTCCTCTTTATGCCATTGCTTTCGTCAATGAGATGTGGTCTTTGTTGCTTAGAGGACAGTCCGGTTTGAGATTTTCCCAGAAGCAGACGCTGCATTAAGATTATTTGAGTGTCCAGTGAGGGCTGGGCAATAAAAGAAGGAGGGGTGCAGAAGGTATTACTGTGTAGAAACTATTGCAAACTCATGACATAAAAGAGCAACATTTCATTAAACTCATGACTGTGCATCAGGAATTTCAAAGGTGCTTCAGAATCTTCTCCATACCTTTGTGTCTGGACTAGCTAGAAGACTTGAAGGCTGGAGGTGACTCAACAGCTAGGATGTGGCATCACCTATAGGCTCAGTCACCTGATGTGGACATTTGCAGAGACTCCAGCTGACACAGCCAACTGCACACCTGGGTCTCTCCCCGAGCTGCATGGACGTCATCATGTCAAAAGACCGGGTTCTAAGAACAAGTGCCCTGACACCACCAGGCAGAAGCCGTGTTGCTCTATGTGGCTGAGTTTTGGAAGTCCCACTGTGTTACCTCCACCGTGGCCACATGGCTGCCCAAATTTAGTGGAAAGAAACTCAACCCCACGCCTCAGTGGAGAAAGTCCCAGTCACATCATCAGAAGACCACATGGGAAGGGAAAGAGTGTTGCCATCAATTTGGAAAATACCATCAACTGTACCGCTTTGAAGGTATAAAATTAAACTGTCCATCTTTCCTGGATCATGTCATTTTCCGATGACACCATTTAAAATTTCTTAGTTTGTCTAAATCAGATTGGCTCCTAAATATCTGAAGAGGGAGTTCATGATTCCATGTACCCTTGTCCAACCTGCATTGCCCTGTGGCCCCCACTTTGAACCAATGCCACAGAGTCAGACAGGGTAGGGCGAAGAGGGGAGCTTAGCAGGGCAGATTCTTTTTGGAGGTCAGGAAAGGCAAACAAACACTGGAAATTTTTATTTTAATATTAATTTTGATTATAAACATGTATGTTTACATGTACACTAAGTTCATTTCTTTTTGCATTGGCTCTAAATCTTGGGAGTATTTTAAAAATCTTAATTGTTTTAATGTGTGGCATCATTCCCCCCATCTCTTAACCCCCCCAGAACATTTTAATTTATTTTGGGTAATCGTGATGAATGTCCTGGTCAGTTGAAAATCTCTCTTTTGCCCATTACTTGGATTTTTTTTTTTTTAAGCTGCCACTTACTAGCTTACATGTTTTAAAGCGACATTTAAAACCTTCACAATAGGTGTCTGCAGTCGGGCAGAGAGCAGCACGTGGAGACACGCTGACGCTGCTGACAGAGAAGCTAGGAGGCAGCCTTGTACTGTCGTCTGCAGCTCGGGCTGCATCCCCCAAGTGGCACTGACTTTCCTGTGATTGGGGGCAAATCGTTCTACTTCTGGGAGTCTTGGCTTCTTAATCTTTAAAATGGCGGTAACCATACCTACTTGTCAGTGTCAAATAAGACAATTAAAGTACCTGATTCTTAGGAGATAATAGATTAAATATTGGGGGACTCTAAGAGGAATTCAACTCTATGCTCACCCAGTTCTCTCTCTTAAGGTGCAGGCCAGTAGGCACAGAATCAGCCTTCGGATTCGTAGGCCCCTTTTCTGTCTCTAACAACTGAGACAAGCTATAAAATCACCAGGAGGTGAAGGTCCAGCTGTGTGTGTGCACTGTGTGGGTGGATGTGCACTGCACACACGTGTGCATGTGTGTCTGCATGCATGTGTGTGTCTGCCTGTGGGCATCTGTGTGGGCATGGGGTCAGATTCTGGATGAGGAAAGCATTTATGCTATGGACATTTCCTCACCCCTCCCCTCTGTCTTCTCTTTCTGCTTCTGTTTCCTCCAAGTGGAAGCTTCCTGGAAACTAGATGTTTCCTGATTACTTCTCAGCGACACATACTAATGGAAGAGGAAGCAGAGCCTTGGAGGGGAAAAGCAGCTCAAATCTGACGCACTGATTCAGCTCAGCCCTCAGCTCTTGAGCAGTCTCACTCCCCGTTTGTTTCTCACAATTTAATTTGGAGCCAGGCTTGTGATGTCACTCCAGGCCAGTAACAGAGTTGTCAGGAAGGGCAGAGCCAGTATCCGCCCTGCCTTGTAATTAAAGGCCTGCTCCTCCCTCTGTCCACCCCAGAGGTCTTATAACAAGCCTCCAGTTTCGCTTAGCACCACTGGAAATGGCAAGAAAATCAGCCTATTACCTGATACTCTTCTGTTTTCTTTTCTATAGTCAAAAAGTCACCAGGTCACCATAAAATCACCCAAAATGTCAACCAAAGGGCTGCCCAATTCATCTGGCCCCTGTGTGGCTTTTTTATCTTAATTATTATATCGATGACTTTCCACCTTTCAAATTAAATCCTCATTATCTTAGTTTGCCACTATTATTGTCTGAGCTGAAATGGATTTCATGACAACCCTGAAAAAACAGAGTTGGCTAAATTTAGCTTTAATTAGGCATCCTCGTAGCCCTGTGATTATTTCCTCATTTCATTCAGATTCTACTATCTGGAATGCTGAGTGAGGGCTGGCATGGTTTTCATGCAATTTTCATAGAATTCTCTGCCACATTTTTTGTGATCATGGTGATTGTTTTGCGACACAAATGGTTTTTACAGATAGAGCTTTAATCCCCTTTTTTAAACTCAAAAGTTTATTTGGGAAAGGCAAGCTCTGCTTCACAGCTGGCAGCTGCTGGGAGGAAGCCCCCAAACAAAATTTCAGGGCATGTCCACCTACTACCAGCCCTCCAAGATTACCCCCACTGGGGATGGACCTCAGCTTCTACAGATCAGGAGGTCCTGTCACCTCCAAGTAGAGGGATTTCTACTTTATTCAAATGATGCTACAAGTAGAATTTTGCAGAGCCTGGCTGGGCTCTCCCTTGCCTGAAGACAGACAGGTGTCCTGGTTCAGACATAGCCTCTGACACCAGGATGTCAGGCTCAAATGTTACCTCTTTATTAGCTCAAATGTTACCTCAAATGTTAGCTCTTTGACTTTGGGGATGTCATGTCTTTGTGTCTTGATTTCTTCATCTGTAACAGTGATACAGTCATCCTTCATTATAGTGAGTACTACATGAGCTGACTTACACATCATTTAGAACATCACTTGGCACAGTATCTGGCATAAAAGCACTTGGTCCTGCCACTATTACAGGCCTCCTGAAAGACAGCATCTAAATTATATTAGCGAGTAGCAATAAGGCAAGTATAGAAGAGGCTTTGGTCCCTGGGAGAGGAACACAAGAGAACCATCCAGAACCTAATCTGTGGTAGTCAGCTATCCATTCTGTATGTCCAGCATTCATGCCCTCATTTGGATTTTCCTTTCAGGAGCTGTGTGAGTTAAAGTTTGCACAAAGAAACTACTCCAAGTACTTCAAATAGAGTAAAATGAATGAATTTTGTAGTGGATGGAAGGACTGAGAGGCCATACGGGGGCTGGTGAGTTTGTCTAGTGGTTACCAAGAGCAGGCACCCTCTACCACACTTGGGCTAAGGGACCAAGGAAGTGAAACAGGGGGCAGAAGAGGCTCTGACTGAAACAGGGGTCAGAGGAGGATCCAAGGCCAGAGAGCCCCCAAAAAGCCCCTAAAGCCCAAAAGGCCACAAACCAGAATCAAGGGCTATAGCAACAGGGGCTATAGCCTATCAGAGGACAGTGCCCGATACAGGTCACTGTCTATGGGTTCTAAACTCATGTGCACAATTGCAAGGGACCTCAGGCTACAGGAACAACAACCATGGGGTTTATTTACAAACGGGAGAAACAAGAACACTTACATATCCAGAAGAGGCTGGCTGCTTCATCTGGACAGCATCAGTGTTGGCAGTCACCGGTCACCAGTTCTAGGCAGCACTGTCCAGTAGCAATGACCACACTGGGCCTGCAGAGGTGGTTTCCAGTGTTACAGCTCTTGTAAGTTATTGGTTGGTTTATACCACAAACAAACAGCTCTTTGAGACACCAGGCCCAGGGCCTTTGGTGCTCCTTACAGTCAGTGTCATAGCCAGGACTGAGTCCCATTCCCTACAGAGTCCTTCAGTCTTTCTCCCTCCTCAGAGGGCAGCTGCTGGAGGCTTCCCTCCTTTCTTTGAAGGCTGGAACCATCTTTTCTTCCTCTGCTGGAGCTCTTCTTCCTCTGCTGCTTCTTCGAACCCCTTCTTTCTCTGGGCTGCTTCTCTGCCTGCTCTTCCAGGTCGCTCTGAATCCCAATTCCAATTGCCAATGCTTCCTTTGACCCGGCCTTTTATTCACTTTCAAGGTGCCCACCCTCCCAGTCTGATTGGTTCATTTTCCAATCCTGCACCTGATCGGTCCATTTTGGCCAGTTCCAGAATTCAAGAAGTGTAATTTACAAGAGGAGCTCTGCTACCACTGACTTGTGGTGACAGGCGGAGTCCTGGTATCAATCAACCTACAGCTCACACCCGATTGGTCCATTCCATGATCCAGGCAGCACACTGCTACATAAAAGGTTTCTGAGGAAGGACTGCCACACTAACTTGCAGGGGAGCCAGAGACCACTCCTCCTGCTGGCTACAGCCTGGTAACAGAAGGAGGAATTGTTGCCAGAGTCTAGGGCTGTCTGGGAAAACTATCTTGGCTTCACTCTCCTGCCCTCTAATCATTGCCCCCAAATGGCAGAATCTACCTGGGAACAAGAAAGTAAAACATCAAAGAGGTGGAGTTCTCTGGTATAGAGCAGGCTGAGACCTGTAAGAAAGAACTGGCCCTGGAACTATCTCCCTCCTCCACTAGGTTCCTATAATTCTGATGGAGGTGACCTTGACCATTAGCTCCCAGGGTGGACATGAATTGTAGGCCTGGCCAATCACTACATTCCTCGCTGCTGACTATAGCAATTGACCCAAATTGGTCCAGAGACAGGGAACCCTGCAACTTTTACTGCCACTACTGAAAAAGAGGAGGCGTCTCTCTGCTAGGGTTTCCAGCTTATAAAATACAAACTTAGAGTTGTTAATGGCCACCTTGCTAGCAGAGAAAAAGTGACTTAAAATGTAGCCCATATGAAGGAATGCAGGACAATGAGAATGTTAAAAGATTACCAGCAATTTTATGTGAATTACCTGGAACCAGCCATAACTTGGCCTATATCTCTTAGTTATGAGAGCCCTGAATTCCACCGTGTGTGTATACGTGTGTGTGTGTGTGTGTGTGAATTTCTGTCACCTGCAACCAAATTATTTCTAAGTAACACACACCAGGCCTAAGACAGAACTGGCATTGCTGGAGACAAATACAATAAAAACATGTGAATAGTATCAATGAGTGAAGTCTGTGTGTGGGGCTAGCTATGGGGCTGGACACTTTTGTGTGAGCCAGAGAGCAAAAGAAAGGCCCACATCAGGCCAAGACCTGCAGCACAGATGATCACTGGGTCCCTGTTTATACAAAATGAGCTGCAGACACTCCCTACTTTTCATGCAGAACTTACTACAACAAATGCATGCAAATTCCTGAGTCTTATTTCTTCTCTCCCCATCTCTTGGCTTTACACTCACTATTCCTACAATATTGAGATCTCTGCCACTCCCATCCTTAATAATTTTCCTTATGAAGTCTTCTTATGTGCCAGATGCTATGTCACAGTATATCTAATATATATCAATATATATCTTATTAATCTTTACTTTGAGGACATAAGTATGTGATAAGAATTGCTAATATCCTAGGTTTGTAAATGTGGAAATTAAGGTTGAGGTGGGGTAATTGACTTGTCCGGGATTTGAACCCAAGACACCAGCTCCTAGGGCCCTTGTTTTACCATGGAGTCTCCCTCTGACCTGATTGTCTTTATCCTGAGGTCTCAGATCAGATCCCCTTAAATTAGGGGGGTCCCTCCTGGATGATGCTTGGCTGTCACTGATAGAATGCCCCAAGACCACCTTCATCACCCCCCTGGGCTGCAGTGTGATGGGGAAGGTCCGTGCTAAATCCCCGAGGGGCTATTGGCTCTGAGCAGCCCTGGCAGGGATTTGCACATTGGCATTTCACAAACTCTGCGTGTTCCTCATTATTTCTGAGAATGTTATCTGCCGGGTTGCAGACATTGCTCTCCATTACTCAAAGTAAGTGATTATTGGCTTAAATGTGTTCCTCCAGGCAGTTTTCATATTCACTCATTTATTCGTGCATTCATCATTCAGCAAATATTTACTAAACACGTATCAAGTACAAAGAGGCTCATGCTAGATTCATGGTGCTGGGATGGGGTAAAGGGAAGGATAAAATAAATCTTTGTTTCAAAGAGCTGAGTGGAAGACATAGCTGCATTTCAAAGGCATCCACTATGTTCCGGGAATGTGCTAAATATTGACCACATATTGATCCATTTATTCTTTATCATTTTCCTAATGTGTAGAATAGATGATTGTAGATATGTAGATAAGTTGTATGATAGCTTGTAGATTGCATGACACATAGACTAGCTTGTTATTAAAGTGACTTGTTTGTGGTCACACAGCTGGCAAGGAGACTGGAGATTCCTTCCCTGACCTTTGACACTAGAACCTGGTCCTTTCCTCTCAGCTCTACTGCCTCCATATTAAAGATGAGGTAGAAGGAAGGCAGTGACTGTATGACTCCAGACATGGAGGATCGGGGGACCACTTTCAGCTAGGGGACTACTAATCCCTTCTGGAAAGTAGAAACCATCCATGAGAGGAAACTGAAAATGCAATGGAACCTAAGGTACCCATGAACCCCAAGATGAAACACCAGGTATTTGGAACTGAGTTTCCATTTTTAGAAGGTGGCCCATCATGACACACCCCTCTGTGGGGATTTTCCACTTTGCCTTGCCTGGCACCAAGCATCTATCTGCGTGGCTGTGTTCCATCTGGAACGGGATTCTGGGAGCAGGCAGAGGTAAATTTTTTTTGAAGTTAGAAACTGTCACTTTCAAGATTTAAAAATGTTTGCTTCTGAGGATGGAGATGAACTTGGGATCAAAGTCACCCTTTGTTCTAGGAAGTCTCCATAGGTGGGCCCTGCTAGTGGGGACTTGTGAGCCAGACTCTAAATCCAGAAGTCACCCAAAGGTAGACATGTACCTGTCCAAGTTCTGTTTAATTCTGAGAGGTGACAGTGCATCACCATGGGGTGAGAGCATTTCTTTATAACTATCCTGTTTCTAAATATCTTGCCAGAGCTATTTGTTTCTTCTAGAGATTGTGTTGGCCAAAGCAGATTTCCTTCACATCAGAGTGGATAGAGAGAATGGGACCAAGGGGGGATGGGTCCCCATTGAGTTAGCATTCCCAGCTGGAGGACCAGGACATGTTCTGTTGTCATGTCCTAGCCATTTGGATCAGACCGTAGTATTTTATGGGGGAGGTGGGGAGGTGGTGGGCTTCTCAACAAGTACATGGATGGTTCGCCACTACGGGCCATCCTAGGAACTTAGCAGGCACCATGGGAATTACCCTAAGCTACAAACATTTTTCTTCCGTTTCAGGGAGTACTTGATTCCAAGATGGAAGCTGCAGTTGATCCTGACTTGTGGGGGCTCCTGGGAAGCACTTAAGACTCCTGAAGATGATTTCAAGATTACAGGCTCTTGAGTAACGTGTCTTGCTTGGAACAATTGTGAGTTATCCTTGATGGATTATTTCTGTAATTCCCAGAATTTTTTTTTATTTACTATAATTTAATCCAGTAAATTCTTGTTAGAAGAGAAAAAGTAGAAGTGACAAGTATAAATGTTAGTATCATCCAGGCTAATATCCAGTCAATTACTAGGTGTGTGTTTGTTATTTTCCTTAACCTCTGTAAAGTTTATGGTTCCTTATTTGTAAATAGGCAACAATTGTACCTAACCCAAAGTTTTGTTCCCCACTGACCAGAAATTTATAGATGCTAATCAGAATCTTGCTGTCATTTTGTGTCTTCATGACTAATTTCTCAGAGGCAAGCCAGTGTAAATTAAAGAGCACTATTAGACATAAAAAGCAACACAGTTTTGCTTTTTTAAAAAAATTGCCTTTCCCTAGAGAAGTTCCAAGTAGATGTTGATGGGATAGAGTATTTTCATGTTTTTCTGTTTCCTTTTTTAGCAGGATGTAGAAAAACATTAGTGGCTATTAATGGGATGATCATGACAAACGTGCTATAAAGAAATGGGACGAAATGAATCTATAATGATCATATCATTTTAGTTAAACTTATTATTAAACATATTTAAAGAGAAAAATGGGTAGTAATTTCATTCAATTTATGACACTTTAATGGAATCATTTTCATTAAATGGTAAAGAATGCATTTTTCGAAGCACACTGTTCGTATTTTCTTGGAAGATAAATTCCATTACTTTGGGAGAGAAAGCTGAACAGAATTTCCCTTCCACAAACAAGGCTTTATCCCAGAAATCTGGTTTTTCTGATGGAACAGGTTCAATTGTCCACCTACTCCATTCATTATTTCAACTGACAGTTTTCAAAGAAATCAACATGAAGACTTCTGCAGAATGAAACTGGGCATTCAGTTATAAAATCTGGTGTGGGACCTCCCTGGTGGCCTTGGCATTCCATCTCAGCATTATCACCACTACAGCGTAAGTTCAATCCCCAGCCAGGGAGTTAACCCACATGTGGCGCAACAGACCCCTTCTATCTAGCCTGCTGCTCTTCTTAGTGGTATATTTTAGTAATCTGCCTGTTTAGCTCCCCTCTGTCTCTGGTGAATCCTCTCAACCCCCACATATCTGGCCTACACGCCAGTTCTTTTTTTTTTTTTTAAGTGGGTAAGGCAGGAGAGGTCTGCTACACCATGTGGGTCCCCTCCCTGGCCAGGGATCAAACTCGCACTGCTGTGCCGCGGATGCTTCAAAGTGCGGCCTCAACCCACTGCACTACCAGGGAGGCCCCTACACTACAGTTCTTGTACGCCAAAAAATAAATAAATAATAAATAAAGTAAAATCTGGTGTGAAGTTGTTATGATGAGCCATAGAAAGAATCTCGGCACAGTTTCCAACTTTGTGATGAAGCTTCAATTTTAAATGTAGACATATTTCTTGAATAAGTGCACTGTTACAGGTGATTTATTTCTGGCTGCTTTCAATTAAGTGCCCATGTTTTTAATTATTTTTAAATCATACACAATTTTTTAGTGATTTAGAGCCCAAATTCTTAACTCAAGCTGCTAAGGTTGAAATCCCAACTCCACCATTACTGTGTAACCAATGGCGTAAGCTTCTTGAAGGCTCAATTTTTCTTGATGTCTTTAAAATGGGAATAATTCACTTACGACTTGAAGTGAGGATTTAGTGAAATAATATGTAGAAAAGTTAGTACAATTCTCAAAAATCTTTGACATTATTTCCTCCTCATTATTGTACTTGCAAGTGATAGAAACCTAACTCACATTAGTTTTTAATAATAGTTAGGAGAGCATATTTGGGGACATACTGTGTGCCACTGCTGGGATAAGCTCTTCATCTTATTCATTTTTATTTCATTAACAGTGTTACAGGGCAGGGAGAGGAGCACCCCAGAACCCCCAAGCCTGCCCTCCCTGAATGGGTTCTGCCATCCGTCGCATTAAGACAAACACATAAAACCTTTAATGGAAAGGAACTTTAATACGACTAGGGTACAATAAAGAAAGAACAAAGAATATAGTTACTAAGTTAAGCATCCAAAGTTACCCATCTCCTTGAGGGTAAAAGTCCAGCCAAATAGGATTGGCCCAAAGCAAGGCCCAAAAACCTGCCACACGTCTCAAGGACCTTTCAGTGGAGACCCATAAAAAAGGGTCAGAAAGAGTCTGACAAATCTGGGAGGAAAAGAGCAAAATCAAAATTAAGATGACAGTTGCCATTGTTAACCTCCCCACGGGTCTCTCACCCACATCTGTTCCAACCAGTCCGAGACCAAAAAGCAAGCGCAGTTTTTTCACATGTCCCTCTGCTCCACGTGCCTCCTCCAGGTCTCCTTGCTGCTCTCCATCTTCCTTCCTTCCTCTTCTCTGCAGAAATCTTCTTTTCCTGTTCAGCTCCACCCACTTAGGGCGGAACCAGGATTTTGGAACTTCCCCTTTTCCTGGGACCACCCTGTTACAACAGGACTTTTAAAAATTAGGTAAGTGAAAAGTTGGCCGACTCTAGCTAAGTCTAGAACCCAAGGGTTCAAATAAGGCCCTCAGAAATGTGTCTCTCTCTACCCTTCTAGTCTATCCTCCATGTTAGCGTCTCAGAGTCTCTCCATGAGAGAACCAGATAACTACTGGTAGTTGCAGCTCCTCTAGTCCAAGAGTTCCAGCACAAGTCCCACATTTTTAATGGACAGATTTGGAGCAGTGACTTTTGCTAACCATTAATCATGATCAGGAGGATAAACCTGAGGAAACTGGTCGGGATCACTCACCTTACCCTTATTTGGATTAAGGATTGAGTGTGGCGATTGATGGCAGCTCAGTTTGTCCACTTCACTTTCATAAAAGTACAGTGAATATCAGTAACAAAGACAAAACAAATAGAATCATTAGCAAAGTTAGGTGATGGAGAAAAACCCGGATTCAAAGGTGGCAGAATTGGTTCAACAGGAAGGGAGATTCCAAATGTACTACAAGTTATAAGTCAGCTAAATGGCCAAATGCAGGAGTGGACTGCCTCTAGCATGAGCAAATTTGAGAACAAAGAGTAAACCTTGGAGGCTGAGGAGGGAGAGATCCTGGCAAGTTCCAATTTGCATCTGTATAAGTGGAATGGCCTGCTTAAGTGTCCTCTCAGTATCTGTTTATCCAGATTGTGTGCTTCAGGCCATTCACTCTGTAGGGTAAAGGTTGATCAGGTCTTTCCACCCTCCTACCATTGATGATGGACACCTGCGGTGCTGCGCGCATTCCAGGGTGGGCATGAGCAAGTGGGTGCACCTGAGTTGGGACACGGGTTTAAATGGGCGGCGTCATGAGACCTACGAGGACCAACCGACAGGACCAACAGTACTGACGAGCAGCAGCAGCAGAGAGAGAAGAAGCAGCCGAGAGGGTGAGATACGCTGGGGCTGGCAGGCCTCCCAGCCCCCCTGGCACCCATGCCTGCCATGTACCTGGCCATCTCTATTAAATAAAAGCATGAAAAGCCACCAAGGGCTCCAAGACTCTCCTTCCTTGACCCGTCTGCCCAGAACCATCCCGAACCTGCCTCCAGTGCCACCATCTTCCTGCTGCTACACCCTCCTTAAGGGCTTCAGGATTCCTTAAAGAAATAGCCAGCCATAGGTCTAGAGCAGAGAAGATGTTGGACAAGGTCACTTACTCTGTCAGAAAGCAAGGGAACTCAAAGATTAAGTGATGTGTATCAAAATGACATAGAAGATGGCAAGAAAGGGCTCCCAGTGGCCAAACTGGGTCAATTGGTGGTTCAAAAGGAAACATGATTATATATAAAATGTATTTAATAAACAAAATCCATGATGTAGCGGCAAGAAGGTGGCACACTGGGCAGGGTTCAGGATGGTTCTTAGCAGATGGGTCAAGGAAAGGGAGTCTCAGAGCTCTTGATGGCTTTTTATACTTTTTATTGTCAGAGGTGGCCAGATACATGGCAGGCATGGGTGCCAGGGGACCGGGAGGCTGGCAGGCCTCCCAGCCCCCAGTGCATCTCACCCTCTCGGCTGCTGCTTCTCTCTCTCTCTCTCTCTCTCTCTCTTATTGCTGCTTGTTGGTCAGTACTGTCGGTCCTGCTGGTGGGTACTGTCGGTTCTGGCATGACGCCACCCATTTAAGCCCATGTCAAACTCAAGTGCGCCCACTTGCACATGCCCACCCTGGAATGCTCGCAGCACCGCAGATGTCCATCATCACAGTGGTGGGAGGGTGGAAAGACCTGATCCTTCTCTGATCCTACACATGACTTCATAAAGATACTCAAAAAAGAGAAAATCAGAAAAGCATCAGATGAGATAGTCATAAAATAACTTATTTTTAAATTGGTAATGAAAATATTAAATATTTACTTCGCCTTTTCAATAGGATAACCAGAGCACTTGATGAAGAAAATACCTATTTTATAAATGAATGCCACTTCATGCATGTAGAAGGAATGATGGAAGTTGAAGATTTTATTTTGTAAAACCAAATGAAATTATGGATTTAGGCAAGATTTATGTTAGGTGAGTATTTTATCACTCAGGCAGATACAATAGCTGTCTTTCATACATATTTGTTTTTCATCTGTAGTTCCTGGCACACAGTTCCCCAAAATCTTGAAATTTGTTAAGTAGAGAGAGTGCTGATTTCATTTCCTAAGAGTCAAAATAGTATCTTATTAGCCAAAGAAAGCCAAATATATCTCCTGTTAGGTTAATAAGGTGACTGAGTGAACACCTGATGGTTGGTCTGGTTGCCAGGGGAACCAACCTGCGATCAGAGGATTGGAACTGCCAAGAGAGAAGGGCTGGAGGTCAAATCAATGATCACTCAGGCTTTTGCACTGTTGGCCTCTGCGGCTATCACCTGCAGTCTTAAACGCAGAAGGCACTTGGGAGCATCGGCTCGGGGTACACCTGCCTGATGGTGGACACCTGGATTATGGTGTGGGCGTGAGTAAGTGGGCACCTGAGCCTGGAGGCTGAGCATTTAAGGGCAGCGTGTGGTAGAGATGGTGCAGCAGACAGCAGCAGGATGGCTACAGAATACAAGATCACAAGATGCCACCAGAGAGAGCCCAGAGCAAGAGCAAAGACTTGCTGGGGGCTGGGAGGCCTGCCAGCCCCCCTGCCTGCCCTGTGCCTGCTTGCCTCACTACAAATGGTGTAGAAAGATCATTAAAGGCCTGAAAAGCCACTAGGGCTCCAAGACTCTGCTCTGCCCACTCTGCCCTACCTCCTGCCTGCCACTACAATAGTCCTTCCCTCAGTCACTACAGCAGTGCGATGCCAGCAGTGAGTGCTGTCACTGGCCCCATGAAGAGGCCTGACACGGAACACCTCCCCAGGATGATCATCACCGACCTCACAAGTTTCTCCACTGTCATGGTATCTCCTTCCCTGATTTGGATCAAGGTCAGGTGAGCTACCCAGTCTGTCTCATCATTCTTCTACACCCTTCTTCTCAGGTAGGAGTTTTCCACTAAAGAGAGTTTATCAGGAGAGAAAAAAGTCATTCATTCTTCGGAAAGATGATGCCTTCACATAGCATGCACTTGTTATTTCCATGTTTGACAACCTGACCTGGATGGGAGGGGATCACTACGTATTAAGAGAAGATTCTGGGTTTGGGAGGCTACACAGTGCTTCAACCAGTTGTATGTTGATACACATAAAAAGGTCTTCTTGTCAAAACGGCATGGGGATCCTGATCTCACAATGATATCTCCTGGCTCCAGTCATGGTTTTTGGTCTCCTTCACCATGGAATGTTATCTTCTGGCCATTCTTCCTGCCTTTGTCAATATAAACTTCTAGAATCTTCTATCAAGTTATTGATTGACCTTTCCACTGCAGCATTTATATCTTTTTCATTCTCGATGGCCCTGGCATTCCATGCACACAGACTGAATTTGTTAGGGGGAAGGATAGTCCTGAATGGATTACACAGATAGGTTTATGGACTCCAACCCCCACTCCAGACCACCCGTGTTCCAGAACTACAAATCCGATAATATGATTATCGAAGAGTGGATCCCTGGGAACTGAGGGTGGAGTGAAGCAGCCAGGCTCGCTATAAAACCAAAGAGGTGAGCCTTGGGTTCTCTCTTCCTTTGGAGCCATCTCACTTGATTCAGAGCCAGCTCTCAACGCGCCATTGCATTCCAGCTCAGAAATCTGGTAGGATATTTACGGATTTGTATCCCTCTCTTCCCTTGGTTTTATTCCCCTTCTTTTGTAAAACAAAAACCCTTTAATAACTTTTGTTATGTGTACCTGAAGTTGGGACTTACTATAAGTCTTCTGAGTGTGTGGGTGAAGACCCAGTCAGGGAAACCCATTTTATATTAGGGTTGCCCTGTAACAAATTTGCAGAACTACTCCAGAGCCGAAATGAAAATTCCTATTTGCAATCCAGCACCTCTGCAATTGGGACATCACCCTATTATTCCTTTCTTACTACCTTGGCCTTCACATTTGTCACAAATCACATTCTTTTGCAGAGCTAGTTTTCTTGTTGCACCATTATATGAGTCGCCCAAGGTCACTGAGAGCTGGTGAACTACATATTTACCTCTCCTTTCTCTCTGCATCGTTCCTGCTCCTCCAAAATACACATCAAAGTTGCCTGTGGGGGAGCCAAAACCACCACTTGCTCTGCCTTCCTAAATGGCCTATACTCTTTGTCACATAAGTCCCCTTTCTTTGCATCAGAGAGCACTTCATAAGCTTGAGAAATCTTTTTAAATTCTCTTCTTCAGTTGAATTCTAGTCAGGGTGGTACTTCCAGGTCAGCTTCTTATAAGACTTTTTCAATCTTCCTGGGTGGCGTTGGGTTTGACCCAAAACATCATAGTAAGTGGTTTCTTTCACCATTTTCTAGTCAGTGGGCGGGCCTAGGCCCTTGTGGGGGAGCAGGAAGGAGCACATTGCTGTGTGCAGTTAAGGTAGCTGGGGCAGATGCCCGCTCCTCTGTCTCTCACCTAATGTTCTGGAAAGCTCGGCCTATTCTTCAGTTTTTTTCATAAATGCCAATTTGCTGCCTCTATAACAATAAAAGGTTATTTAAAAAATAAAATAGATAAAGGCACTACTAACTATCTGGGAGGTACTAAAGGTAAGCGGCCATTTTACAACATTGTGGAAGTATATGTGTGTTTGTTCAGGAACTGCTTCATCATAGTAACATTGCAAATACTTCCTGTAGGCTAGGGAAGCTGGAGAGGGCCCCCAGCTGCTGAAGGGTTTAGCTAATCTGGAGAATCTGGTAAATGGATCACTTCTGCTTAAGGCCACAGAAGCTTAAGCCATCATGTTGGATTAGTCAATCAGCATACCCCTTCGAGTAGCATGTTCTAGAGTGTTCTAGCATGAATCATTCATATAGGCTTCTAGTTGTGTTGCTTGGTTTCCCTCAGTAATAATGGGCCTGGGGACTGAATACCATATAAAAGGAGAGAATGAGTAAATTGGTGCAGGGCATGCCAGGTGTCAAATATATCACAGGAAAAGTGGTCTATCTATAATTAATGACAGCATTTTAAAAGTTTTACCAGAAATTGGTAATACAATGCTTTCTTTTAATGTGTGTTCTCTTTAGTGGTGTGTACATATTTTAAAGTGGGTCTAATATTAATTAAATATTAAATTAGTAAACCCTTCTAATAGAATAATTGCTGAATAGAAAAATATATTTATAAATGTCTCATTGTTACTTTTTATGCAATTATTCAGTCTGGGTGTTCAATGTAGAATTTTCAAGAACATAATGTTTGTCAAATAAAGCATATTCAAGATAACGAAGTAAAAAGCAAATTTATGACTCAATTCTTTTTAGAACTTTTTAACTTAATTGCCAAATTGCTGCTGTCATAATAAAAACTTAGATTGCTACTAGTTTGTTTGGGAATTATGTGGCTATCTTTTAAAATAAACATGTATTATCTTTTCTGAGTTACAAGCCTATTTGGGTAGCTAAATCTTTCTAGCAGTCAACTGAATAATTAAATAGCAAGGCAAGAGCTTTTATTATCCTCCAAATCTGCAATCGAACATTTGCCATGAAACAAATGGATACATTTGTCTTTGGGACCCATTATAGAGAAAGGAGAATTTTAAAACTCTTATAGTCTAGCAAACAGCAGTTGTTCAAGTGTTAAGTTCTATCAAATAAAATTAAGTGAAATCAAATTCTCATCCCATTTGTATACTTTATATCTTGTTGAAATCACTTATTCTGAGAAACAATAGGCTGTCACACCTGGTCCCTAAACTTCCAAAGCATTAAGTCACTGCTTTACTGTCTTAAATTTGGGAATAAACACAAATGTTAAGTTCACAGAATGATCTTATTTTCTAAAAGCATTCCCTGCTGCCAGCATTGTTATCAAGTCCCCAAGAATATTGCTGTTTCATTCTGCTTAATTCACAAGTGATACAATATATATCTTATCATACATACAAATATGATTCTTTTCCTTGGATAAAGAATAATTTTTTTTTTTTTTGCATTTTGTTCTTTCTCTTTCCATTTACATAGTGGATGGCGTTAGGTTAGAACTGGACACAGGGCTCCTGCACAGAGGGTTCAGACAACGCTGCCCAATAAGCATGAGTCTGGACATGGGAGTGGAAAAGGCAATGTATAGCTGAAACACTTCTAAGAAAAAGAATCATCAACTTTGAAGAGAGAGTGCCCAAGTACAGGTGCCCTTCCTTTCTCCAACTATCTCTCCCATTCACATACTCCAGTTCCTCTCCCAGAATGAACTATATGGCCTCACGTTCTTATTTCATAGAATAAAACCTAAAACAGTATGAGTGGAGGGTCAAGGGTAAGGACACAACACACTCACCTTTTAAATTCAAAGCTTGTGATAATGCATTTCCTTTGGGGGACTTACTGGAGGTCATTTCTTTGCACATAATTGAATTCCATAAGAAGCTGAGTTTCTTAAAAAGGGGGGCATCAGACTCTGTTGGGTAGAAAAAGTAAGGTGGCAGAGATATGATGCTATGAATGAGAATGACAAGGTACTTTAGTTCTGTAATCTCTATCACAGAAAGCTTTCAAAATAGCTGCTTGGAAATTGGGAAGAGAATTTACACCTTTGAGAAATTTGTAGAACAGCACAAGTGATTTATGAAAAACTTCTGGGCTTGTGTAATTTTTGGGTCATTATTTTGTTTTGAAATACATTTCCTCTGTTAGAGGTTGAGTAATTTACCTAACACAATAGGTTTTTTAAAAATCCTCTAATTAGTATGCATCTTATAAATTTCTTTTGAGGATACTTCTAGGTGTACTTTGAAAGGTATTTTTGTAGAAATTAACTAAGTCAATAAGATAAATGTATGCAACATTGCTTTACACTTATCTAGCCATTGTTACTCTATGTATTTCAGAATAAGTATTTGCATACCTTTAATCACTTACCAAATATTACTTAGGAGATGCATTATTATTCTCATCATCTCAATGACACAAAGAAGTGTCCCACCTAGTTCGCTGGTACTTTCATAATTGATAAATCTGACCCAACACACTTCCCTTCTAGCATTTCTTTAGCTTGAATTTAATTAGGAATTAATATAATTTGATAGATTTGTTCTGTGTTTAGATATTTGATGGTGGTTCATGGAGAAAATGCTCCTGGAGCAATCATTTTTTTTTCCAGTTTATTTTATTTTTTAAAAAGATTTACTTATTTATGCATACAAGAACCGGGGTACAGGCCAGAGATGTGGGGGGGTGGTGTGAGGATTCACCAGAGATAGAGTGGGGAGCAGAACAGGCAGACGGACTGAAATACACTGCTGAGGGGAGCAGTGGGCAAGGCAGAGAGGTCTGCTGAGTCAAGTGGGTCCCCTTCCTGGTGGCCAGCAGGCAGCAGGGATCGAACTTGTGCTGCAGCAGATGTAACCCGCTTCATAGTGCTTCACTTAACCCACTGCATCACCAGGGAGGCCCCAGCAGTCATTTTTAAAAGGACATGTTGATAAAGAACTTTTGTTCTTTTTTATGGGAGCTATTAAAATAATGTCATTCAATAGAATTTAGATATTTTTTTTCTTGTGGTTCACATGGACCAGCAATAAGATGAAGCACTGTCCCTCCCCAAACCACAGGATCAGGGGATTCAGAGGGGGTGACTCTTGTAAAGAAATGTTTGTTAGTAGAGTCTGTTTTTCTTATTTTTAAAGGTCTTATTAGACCTAAACTATTAAATCTAACAAAGTATTTTCCAAGTGTTGTCTTATTCATCTTAAGCATTTCCTTCTCCCTTCTAATTAAAGGTGCTCTTTAAGGCTGCTCTTCAGAGACTGTATCTTTTTGTCAGGACTGCCTAACATAATACCACAGACTATGGGAATTAACAGAAATTAATTGTTCACAGTTTTGGAAGCCAAAGTTCAAGATCAAGATATTGGCAAGGGTTGATTTCACATTGAAGCTTCTTTCCTTGGTTTGCAGTTGGCTACCTTCTCACTGCCAAGGGCTTTTCTCTGTGTTTTTGCATCTTCGCTTAAACTTCCTCTTCTTATAAGGACACCAGTCAGATTGGATAAAGGCCCACCCTAACAGCCTCATTATCTTAAGCATCTCTCTCCCTGAAGGCTCTATCTCCAATCCAGAGGTCAGAGCCTACCAGTAATGACCTCATTTAACTTTAATTACTTCTCCAAAGGCCCACTTCACCAAATATAGTCAATTCTGAGTCCTGGGAATTGACAAAGACCCTTTCCTTAACCTTGCTCCAGAAAAGCTCCTCTGAGTCCTCCAGGTCCTTGGCCCTTTTATTTCAGTGTTAGCAAGAGCATTGCTGGGTAAGTTTAGCATAAAATTCCCTACCCTTGATATGTGATCAAATTCCATATGTCATCAATATCTTATCATCCTGGCCGATCTCCACCAAGAATCCTGTTGAGTGAGTTAGGAAGAAGCCCTCTAACTTCATTTTCTATCTGCTGACCCCCACCTGGCTCCTTGGCTATAAAATTCTTCAGTTGTCCTTGAGTTTTTGAGCCAGATATTCCCCCCCATTACACCCATTGTAGTAGTCCTCCTCTTCTTCTCTTTTTAAAATTTATTTTTATTTTTTTTTACAAAATTTGCTTTCTTTTCTAGGTGTAGTCCCCATAGTTTCCACCACCAATTCACCTGTCCGCCATCACCAAAGTCCTTTGAGCTTTTCCCGTCCTGGCCTTGATCCCATTTCCTCCCTCCTCCCTGCAGATGACTCTGATTTGTAGTTGTCTTGTAGTTGACTCTGATATTTGTTTTGTTTTGTTGTGGTTTTGTTATTTTTTTCCCCCTTGATCCCCTATAATCCTCCTCTAAGAGAGACCATCTGTTATTTTTCTTTTTCCTTCTGAGTTATTTCACTGAGCATAATCCCTTCAAATTCCAGCCATGTTTCTGCAAATGGTTCTAGTTTATCTTTTTTGATTGCTGGACAATATTCCATTGTGTGAACAATATTCCATTGTGTATATATACCACATTTTCTTGATCCAGTCGTTTATTTTCAAGTAGTCCTCTTCTTAAAGTCTGCCTTCCTATCTTTAACAAGTATCTTAGGGCCTCCCTAGTGGCACATGGGTTAAAGACAAAGTGCTATCACGCTATCACCAGTCACCACAACATGAGTTTGATCCCCGGCCAGGGAGGGGACCCACATGGCACAGCAGGCCTCTCCTGTCTTGTCTACTGCTTCCCCTCAGCAGTGTATTTCAGTAGATCTACCTGCTCTGTTCCCCACTGTCTCTGGTGAATCCTCCCACCAGAGGCCTACACCCAAGTTCTTATATGATTAACTGCATAGTAAATAAATCTTGCATAAATAAATATACCTTTTTCCAAAAAAAAGGATCTTAAATCATTTTTTCCTTACCAGTGTTAAGACCTCTATGTACAAACTGGGGTTGGCAAAGGGGGAAACACAATTTGGCCTATAATAGAGAGGAAGTGGATGAGAGAATGCGTATTGTGGATCTTTCACAAACAAGAAGAAATTTTTTTCTTTCTGAAATACAATATTGATCTCTTTGGTCCTTGAATATTTTCTGGTGAGAACCTTTCTCAAGTAAGAAGAGTCGTGAGCTGACCTTTCCTCTGCTGTGCAGCACTGGGGATAATGTCCCTCAACCCTGCTGGTGACCGTGTCACCAACCTCCATCCCTCATGTGTAAAGACAATTTTATAGAAGCAGAACTTGAACTTGGGTTCTTGAATCATGAGGCAGGTATTTGAACTCTGCCAACATCAGGATTTTCCCTCTCTCAGACTCAATTTCCCTATGCACAAAATGGGGTAATAACCATATAGTTTTGTGACAAGGATTAAATAACATAATGCAAGTAAAATACTCTGCATGATATTGGCACTTAATAAATGTTAACTATTATCAGTCATTGAAGATGATCCAAACCAGGATCTGAATTGGGAGGTGAGGAAGTCAAGTTTGATATCAATGTCTGTTCTCTGATATTATTTTTAATTCTCTTCCATATTTCAGGCAACTTTTTGTCTAAAGTCTACAGAACAATGATCTAAAGACTCACTTTGAAGTCAGTGCATGTGTTTGAGGAGATCCTACATTTATCGTCCAGCTGAATTTGACTCAAAAGAAAGCTTATGGCAGAGGAACTAAAAGGAAAAGTATTCCTGTTGCTCCTTACATTACTAACGATGGTAATTACAGTTGAGAAGTAGCACCCGCAGAGGCACTCAGCATGGCTTACAGCTCATTTAAAAATGAATAAGAACTCAAATTTGAACATTAATGGGGTGATTTTGATTTGGTATTCTTTCAAACATGTAACCACTTTCCTCCTTTTAAATTCAAGACTGGTTGCTTTATTCCCTTAGGCCTTCATTTAGAAATGAGTGGCTCATTAATTATCTTCTTGACTGCAGAATAGATGATGTTTCATTTCACTTTCACATTGGATGAGTCAACTAAAAGGGGTTTCATTGCTAAAGACCATGGATCACAGTTTCTTCTTTGTTTCTCTGGCATAGCTCATACACCTTCTCTGAAGACACAAACTAATTCTCCCATTGCATTTAACATGTTAATTCTCATAAATTTGGTACAATGAGACAGTTGGGTGTAATTTCTTAAGAATTGTCACCTACATCCTTTATCACTGTAGTATGCCTTTTGCCATAGTAGCATGCCAGGGTAATTATACATTGAACTACCCATAAAATAACAAGATTTATTAAAAATATTGGTATCATTCCTTTTTCCACATAGATGTTTACAATTGGAAACAACTTCCAAAATAAAAGGGATAGGAAATCTGCCCTTATTCTTAAGTATCAGAAGAAAGTAGTCTGTAAATATTCTCTACAAGAACAGTTTCAGACACTATTACTTGATATGCAAATTACACAGACATGAACTTTTTCTCTTTTCACTTAGTTTTTCAGACTTTTAAAAAGCTGATTCATAGGGTTATTTTTAAAAGTATAGCTAATTAACAGGATGGCCTCTATGAATGCTGCAAAACACAAGGGAAAAAAAATCTAACCTCTATCTCTTTCTTACGATAAACACGTTTTTCTGACTTCTAGTACCTTTTAAATGGGGGAAATGACGCATTCTCTATGTTGGGGGTATGATTGTTTACCATTTATTTCATCTCTTTCTAAAATGCTTTTTATCCTTTTTAAAGGTCTGTTCTAAACAGAACTGGCATATTTTTTTTCTTCACTTTAACAAAAGCTGTGTCTTCAGCTTTCTTTTGCTTTCTTTCCCCCTTTCAATAGAACCAGTTAAGCATTAGCAGCAAAGGCAGACTGATTTATTTATAGAGCATACACCTTTAAATGATTTACCTCCAAACCCCACACAATTATAAAACAGAAGCACCTAAATGAGTTTAATATGCTGTTTCATTAAACAGCGACCCAATCAAGAAGACTATCCAAACAATAGACTAGATAAACTGTTTAAAGTATGGACAAAAAGCATCATTTCTAAATGGCTTTTGAATATGGGATCAGATATGATCAAATGGTGGGTCATGAAAGCATTCCATTATAGCAGTGGGCAATTTTCAATGGGTGATATATTTGAGGATATTTTTGCCTTTATAGGGAACACCCCTTAAAGGAACAATCACAGAATTATCCAAAAGATGAAAGAGAATTGTGAAGAAAATAAAATCTGGTTGGCTATAACAATGAAGCTCTCCATAAATGAGGACTGATGGATTTAAAAAGAAAGGATGGAAATGTAAATAGTAAGTCCCAACTGTTCTTCCCCTGAATTTTTAACTGTCTTTATAAGTTTCGCTTTCATCTCAAAGCCATCTGTAAATGTTGGACAGAATTTGATGGTGCACAAGCAGATCCTTCTGTAGGTCCTCAGGGGAGAAAGAAAAAGGGACCTTAGAGGAGAATTCTCTAGGACGTAAAACCATATATCCTGTTATGAACCACCAGGGCCAAGCCACTCTCCTTTCTGGGGCTCACATTTTTTTTTAATAATGAGATGAAAATATTAGTTCCACAGCAAGCATTGTATAGGTAAAGCACTTCACAAAACCAGCACTCAGACTACCTGTGATTAAGTCATTTTAGCCACTCAGAGGGCACAAACCTATGGGCGACTCACTTCACAGGATTAGGAAAAAAGGAAGTTTGCTAATGCACAAATACAAGAAATCCTCTTTGGCAATCATCTAAAAAAGGTAAGAATATGACCAAACAGTGGAGTCAAGTAAATAAGAGTTGATTGGCTTTGCTATATTATAATAATTACATAAGGACTTTTACATTTTCAAAAACTGAATAAAGAGGTTGGTATCAATTTTTTCTTATCTGCCCCATCTCCCTATACCCCTAAGCCCCAATAACCAGTTGTGTCAATTCCTTTTGTCTTTTTATTATAAAGGACCTCAGTCCAACCTTTGTCGATTATACTGATAGAGGAAATTTCTTCTTCTTACTCTGGAAGTTGGCATTTTGCTGTAGAACTGTTTTTCAGTCCTCTAATAGAATGATTAATGTCATCCATTTAAAGCTGTCTCCTGCAGCCAGGGTGGCCAGTTTCTGCAAATATAAATATAATTAGCATTTTTTAGAATAACTATGACCCACATACACTAAAAAACTGTCATTCATCGAAAATTCAGATATAACTGGAGAATTGGATTTAATCTGACAGCCCAACCTCAGGAGCTGTGCCTGGCCTACAGGACACTTCCACATCATTAGAGAGAAACTGGGTTTATTTCCACCAGTGGCCCAAGCGGAGGAAATGAAGGGGGAAAGAAGGCCCAGATGTTCTAAGAATAGGAAAGAATGTGGCTGCCTCCCTAAGGTGGGGGTTCATGTGGGACTCTGGATCCTGACCTCTTTGCAAGGCACCAGCCAAGCAGGAAGGAATGTTTCCTCATCTGAGATCCAGTCCTGTTAGTGCAAATCATAGATCTGACTGGGGAAATCAATTACCTGTGTGTTAATGTTTTATACACTTAAAATTTAAATTGATAAGCAACAATTAGTAGTCAAACACACTTCTTTTGGTGGAGTAAGACCATCTAATAGAAAATTTTTCTTTCGAGCATATAAACAGAGATTTGTTCACTGCAGTCTAAATTTCTTTGCAATCAGATAAAGCCAGTATTTGAACTGGACAAGTGTATCTGTTTTTCTTTCATATTTTCTTCCTGCGTCAGTCTTTCAATTTAATACTACATTATATTTAGGATAAGAACTGAAAGATAATGTTCCTCACAGTGTTCAGTACAGGCTTCCCAAAATGTGTTGCTTTGGCATGCAAATTACTTCACTTGAGGTTAGTCAAAGCCCTGTAGTCTCACAAGAAATGCTGACCACTTCCTTAACTCCCTAGAAGAATGGAAATCAGAGGTATTACCCACAGTTGGGAACTTTATCAGAATAACCTTTCTATCGATGAAATTCTATATACATGCAGATAAACATCTAATAGCAAAGCACCTGATCTTCTGCAAGAATCACCCACTGCTCATCAGTTGACTCCCCCTCATCTTGTCAGGTAGTCGCAGGCCCCTATCTCAGCCTTTAAGTTAGAATATACACACCAGTTTTCCTCTGTGACCTTGGAATCCAAGTCTGTACATAATTAAATTTTCTTCTCCTACTAATCTGTCTGATGTTAATTTGATTACTTAACCAGTCAGAAAAGAAGCCAGGGGGGTGGAGGGAAATTTTCCCTCTTTCCCAACAGTGGTGATAAGCATCATGTAACTCGTGATTATATTACTTAGTCATTTTTTAGTAAGTCCTCTCTCTAAGTCCTTGTTGTCAAAATAATAGCAATTTTGGTGGTGATTTGTATATGACACACTTCTATTTGGCTTCCACATAATTCGAACATTCAGTTGTAAATTGAAGCTGTAATGTTATAAACAATGCCATTTCAAAACTGAATTATTAAATGTTATCTGGAAAAATACCTTGAGTGAATTATCAGTTTATTCCATTTGCAAAATATCAATTTAGGATCATAAACATGATTACGCAGAAGATAGAATTTCAAGAATGACTCTCAATGATACTGATTATCTGACAGATAAAAAGCTGCCACTAGAATACATTGGTAAAGAAAATTACAAATACTACTGGTTATAAAACAGGAATAATTTTATTTTTTAATCAAATTTGGGTATAACATAATGATGTCATTTTAATGTCAAAGATTTTATGTGAAAATTCCATTATAATATTATACTAAGGAACTCAAATGGCCTTGTGATCTTGCTATAACCCAAAAGAGCAGGTCCTTTGCTCTCTAAGGAAAGAACGCACTAGCGCTCACTAGGGGCGGATGTCCTAGGCAAGGTTTTTAGAGACTCATGCAAGGGGGAGCCAGTGTGGAAAGAAGAAACAGCCTGACTCCTCAGAGAAAGTTAGGAGATGTTTAAAGAGTAGTTCCATGGAGCGGGGAGGAGGAGAGCACCACCACACCTGTGTATGTGCACACAGGCTACACTCTAACTGCACACGTGAGCTCAGCTTTCTCCTTCCTGGAAATAATAGATATTCCAGTGGGCTAGGATTTCAAAAAGTCCTTGACAGGACTTTATCCCAAAAGCACAGGGGGTAAACACAGTCTTGTGATATTCTGGTTGCAAAAGTCAGTTATCCCTAATATCCTTAGTATCCCTAATAAGTGTGAGATAATCATTAGGCAGGATGGAACCCTTTTTATTGCTCGGCACCTCCTGTCAGCTTGGTGGGCCAGATCACTTGGACACGGACACATGTCTGTGTTCAACTGCTGGCAATTTCTATCACCTAAGCTGTCTTTTTTTTTTTTTAAAGATTTATTTATTTATGCATACAAGAGTTGGGGTACAGGCCAGAGGTGTGGGGAGGTGAGGATTCACCAGAGACAGAGTGGAGAGCAGAACAGGCAGATCAACGGAAGTACACTGCTGAGGGGAGCAGTGGGCACAGCAGGAGAGGTCTGCTGTGCCATGTGGATCCCCTCCCTGGCTGGCAGCAGGGATCGAACTCATGCTGCAGTGGCTGCAGTTTGCTTCATAGTGTGTTGCTTAACCCACTGTGCCACCAGGGAGGCCCTGTCTTTTTTTTTTTTAAATGTGTTTTTATTAAGGTTAATTTATTTATGCATACAAGAGCTGGGGTACAAGCCAGAGTCGTGGGAGGTGAGAGGATTCACCAGACAGAGTGGGGAGCAGAACAGGCAGACAGACCGAAATACACTGCCGAGGGCAGCAGTAGGCAAGGCAGAAGAGTTCTGCTGTGCCATGTGGGTCCCCTCCCTGGCCAGTGGCAGAGATCAAACTCATGCTGCAGTGGCTGTGGTTTGCTTCATAGTGTGTTGCTTAACCCACTGTGCCACCAGGGAGGCCCTACTTAAGCTGTCTTAACCCCATTTCAAAGCTATCACAAGTTCTAGTTAGATGTTTTTAATTAAAAAAAAGCAAATGTTTTATATTATAAACACATTGAGTAGGAATACGTAATATAATAAAATCTCAAAGACACTTTACATCTATATATTCTTTCTAATTCTCCTGCCAACATTGTAAGACAATTATTACTGTTTCATTGTCTACACACACACACACACACACACAAAGAAGCTTAACTCAGAGATGTTGAATAAGTTGACCAAGGGCCTGTGTTAGCAGGAACAGAGCCTAAACTTGAACCCTGGTCTGGCTGGCACCAAACTCATGGTGATCCCCAGCATCATAGTGTTGTTGGCAGAAAGGACACTGGACCAGGATGATTTGAAAATAGAAAATTTATGAATTTCCTCCTTTCAAAAATTAATGGAAGCTATATAACAAATCTGAAGGAAGACAATAAAAAATGAAAACAAAACAAAAGATAGTTTAAGAGAATTGATGTTACATTGGAGTGAGAAATTGCCTTAGGTGAACCTTGCCATTAGCTCTGAGTCAAGTAAAGTCCTACCAGTCAAACAAAAGGGAAAGCTGAATTATAGTTCTTTCTGTCTTAAAAAGTCAAGGAATGGGAACTTTTGCAAAAACAGCATTTTTCCTTCATGATTTATTGAAGGAATTTGTGACCTGAGTTCTTTACTGAGAGATGCTACATAACCTAACAGCTATCACTTAATATTTGGTTGTGTCAGAGTATAATTCGTTTCATAGAAAGCTTGATGCAAGTGGTATTAAAGTTGTAAATTATCATTTTAAAGGAGATTTTCCCATCTATAAGGTTTGATAGACATGGATGTTTCTGTATAAGTCATCATTTTTTTTAATTGACATGCAATTGGTTTACATACTCTATAAGTTTCAGGAGTATGGCTGTGCACCTAGTAAATGTATATATCTCACACCACCAAAGTTCTACTATTCTCCACTGTCACACTTATTCCCTCTACCCACTCCTCCTACTCACCCTTTCCCTTCCCCTCTGGTAACCATTATTTCGTTGTCGGGGACTAAGAATGATTTCTGTGGTATTTTGTGTGTTTGTTTGCTTTGTTTCTTTATATTTCACATGAGTGAAATTATCCAGTATTTGTCTTTCTCTTTCTGACTTATTTTGCTTGGCATAATCAGCTCAAGTTCCACTTATATTGTTGCAAAAGCAAGATTTCACTTTCAAAATTTTTAGCTGCATAGGGTTCTATTTTGTATCTATGGCACATCTTTATCCAGTGGCTTGTCTACAGGCTACTATAGATAGTTTCCACGTCTTAGCTATTGTGTATAGTGTTGTAGTGAACACAAGTGTGCCTATATTTTTTCAAATTAATGTTATCATCTTCAGATAAATAAGAGTAGAATTGTTGAATCATATGAGGTTTCAATTTTTAACTTTTTGAGGGACTTTCATACAATTTCTATATATGGTGCACCAATTTACATTCCCATCAGTAGTTATGAGGGTTTCTTTTTCTCTACATCCTTGCCAACACTGGTCTTTTTGATAATAGTCATAAGTCTGAGGTGATATATTATTGAAGCTTTAATTTACATTTCCGTAATAAGTGATGATGAGCATTTTTATAAATAAGCCACCTTTATATGGTGAGAAATTGACATTAAATTGCAATTATTAAGGTCACTTAGGCAAAAGGCTGACATAGTGCGGTAGATACAGTGCAGTGGGTGATATAATTCAAAGGCCAGGTGGTACATATTTTAAGCTTTGTGAGCTATCTGTCTCGATTGCAACTACTCAACTCTGTTGTTATAGCATAAAAGCAGCCATAGACAATACACAAACAAGTGTGGCCATGTTCTAATAAAACTTTATCAAAACTGGGGACAGGCCATATTAGGCTTATGGGCCCAATTTATTAACCCCTACTCTAGCATAATCAAAAGATAGAGTTTTAGGATTATAACCCTCTTGCCTTCTGTCTCAAATGCTAGATGCCGAAATGGATCTTATATCACAAGTAATTCAAGGAGGAATGAAACAACATAATGCATATTCTCTATTATTGCTTCATTAAAGTTTCATTCTGTGACCAGACAGCAAGAAGCAGAGTGTATGCTGTAAAGATGTGGAACTATAAACACACAGCTGGCCAGACTGTATCCTCCCAAAGGACTTCTGGCCACAGAGCTAAGGAAGTGGGACTCCAGTTAATACCTTACTGCATCTCCCCAAAGGAGGAGTCTTTTTCTAATTTACCCACAGGGAGGGATGTCTTTTTCTAATTCCTATAATGGCATAGTATGTGCTAACTGAGGCCCTGTAAAAACCTAAGAACCTGACTCATATCCTTCCCATTTTTGTGAGCTGTCTCTTAAAAAGCAATCTTTGCATGGTTCCTTAATAAGAATTAATTTGAAGCCATAGGGTTTGGTGCCATATTCCAGGAAGAAGACACTTTAGGCCTGAAAAATATTAAGGATAGCTGTTACCAATTGACTGTTGCAACCAGAACATCGTAAGACTGTGTTTACCCCCTGTGCTTTGGTTTTAATAAACTGTCATGGACTTTTTGAAATCCTAGCCCTTTGGAATATCTAGGGATACTATATAATTTACATAATGGGACATTGCTCTCTCAGGGCTCAGATGCTAACTTTAGGTGACAAGTGGTGTGAAGGGATTGTTCTTACTTGTTTTCTAATGAGATTTATTATTAAACTGTGATCAGTTGTATAATAATTATGTTTAAAATTTGCCCATTCTTCATATGACATCAATGAAAACTGTGTTGCAATTTGTTAAGAAGAATGCAGGCATCGACTTATTTTGTTTACTGAATGGGGTTGGTTTCATTATTTTTATATTTAAAAAATCCTCATAAAAATTTAAATGATACTGAAATATACTAAGAAAAAACTATAGTCCCTTGTGTTTTTCTGGCCTTTATGCAATGCTGAGAAAGCAAGTTGGAGTTATAAAAATATATAGCTTTCTGCTTCCTTCTAGTAGTTTTCTGGTCCTTCTTTTTATTCAAATCTTTATTGAGTGGAATATCCTTTTGAGTATGTTGTGAGGTAGGGATTTGACTTTTCTATATAAACAAGTAAGCAGCTTTCAGTCATGTGCAGACCATGTATGCTGTTACACCTACTTCCAATTGTGTCATACAGATTGTGAAAAGATAGTAATCTTAAAGGTAGAGACATAATCAAATCAATGTTCCAGCTTCATTAGAGACATTCATAAGTGGAAGTGCATGACTGTGCTGAGTGCAATGGCTACATTTACAGTTTGCTGCTCCTGATACCAACAGTTAATCCCACTCTTGTTGTGGTGTCATCAGTGCAAATATAGACACACTAAAAAAGGGGGAAAGCAAAAAAATAAAACTAAAATATATTATTGTGGAAGTAATTTTGACTTTACAGCTCTATAATGCAGCTCCACTGCCACAGACTCTAAGTTCCATGAGAATAAGAATTCTGTCCATCTCGCTGTTCTTGCATCTTGCATGCCTAACACAGGGTGGAACTTCAGTATGTATTTATAAATAAGCATTTACCACCATCTATACCAATTACTTTTGTTGCAACAATTCTGTATAACAAATAACCAAAAAAATCTCATGGCATAATTAGAATAAGCACATTTTACTCACACATCTGCAGGTCCTGGGTTCTGCTAATAGAGCCTGGGTTTGTCTGGGCAATTCCACTTCTCACTGCAGGTCTATGTGTCAGCCAGGATGGCTCTACCCCATGTCTTTCCTTCTTGGGTCAGTGAACTGGTCTGGGTTTATTACAGAGCATTTCTGTGGCAGAACTTAAGAGAAAAACCAGATCTTGTACTCTTGAAAGATACATATTATCAGTTCTACCCATATATTTTTGCCCAAACAACTTACATGGCCAAGTCCAAAATTGATGGACAGCAAAGAATGCTTTTCTCACAATGAGATCATAGCAAAAATGTGGATTTTGGAGGAGAGGGATAAAGAATTCAGGTCAAACTACTCATAGGGAAGCCATCTCATCCCAGCTTGCCTGGAATTTTCCTGGTTTAGCACCAAAAGTTCTACAACCCGATAACCCTCTCAGTCCCTGGCAAACTGGAGGAATTGGTTACCCTAATCAACCCTCTACACACTTGGAACTGTAAGTGTTCTCCAGGCCTCAACAGCTATAATTTTAGATACAAATATTTAATAGAAAATTTATGTTTATAATTGGGTTTGGGGGCATAACAAAAATAAATATTTCATAATTATTTTAACGCTCCAATAGGGAGGGTTAAATAGAACCACCAGGACACCCATTAGTATAATTCATTTTAGTCTAACAGTTTAAAACTACATACTAAAAAATTCAATTTTAAATATATACATACTATCTCATATTATGTGATAAACTGTGGTAGCAATCATATATTTTGCAAATGTATTTCAACATTTTCTTCAATTCTGCTCATTTTTATATCCTTAATCATAAAACTATAAAAACAAGATGATATTGTTACTGGCACCATGTAATTATGTAACAATTCACTGGGCAAGAAAGAGCACATTTAAAGGAATGATGTAAGCAAAGAATATTTGGGGGATATTAACGACCTTGAGTATCGAAGCTGATACAAGGCGAAGCTGAAACAAATTTATGGGGTTACAGTGCATCTTTAGCAGTTAAGATGCAGGAGAGAAAAAATAAATCAGCTGAATCGTTGTAAGAAAATTGAATATTGTATAGAGAGATTAACAGAACTACATAGGAATTGAGAGACATATATGCCTGTTGCTAGAAATCATAATGAGAATATAGGAAATGAATAGTTCTTTTCGTTGTCCTTGAAATATCATTACCTGTTGTTCAAAAAAGGCCTTTCCCATTTGTAGTTTTCCTTAATTGTAATCCATTTGTTTGGAGCCTTGTTCAATAAAGTTGTTTAAAATACGTCAGAAATATTCTCTAATTCCAATTGAAAATAACAATGTTCCAACAGCTCAAAAGAGACTTTTAAAAATCACTGGTGCTTAAAAATATGCCCTTTTGAAACTGTTGTATTGAAAACCAATGAATCCACTCTTGCTCTCAAATGAAGACAGATATTTATTAAGAAGACTGACTACCACTACTGAAAGGCACCTATGAAATTGTATCAAAATGAAACAATTTAATATACACTATATTTTGAGAGCATTTTCATTCACTATCATTCTTAGCTCAAGTGATTACATTTTTTGTGCAGAAGAGTAAAGCCTTATAGGGTCACAAAGATCTCTGTATAATAAGTGAAGTCACTGCCAATGTCCAATATATTTGGAGCAACTTGAATATAGCAAAACTTGAAGTCAGCAAAAGTATGTGATGGGGATATCATGGTATATGTCTTCACCAAAGCCCAGGAAAGTTGACAGAACCAGCCTTATTTTACAGATGAAGAAACATGCTCAGAGTGGTTAGTGATTAGGTAACCACACAGCTTATAAATTGGTGTTGACACCATCACCTTCTGGAGTCAAATCCAGTAAATCCAATGTTCTTGCATCTGTATCCCAGAGCAACCAAAAATAGACTGCTCTAGTGTCCCACTGTTCTATACATTTGTCACTTTTTTCTGTTCAGTATCCCTCTGATGAGAAACTCCTCCCCATTCCATGTAGCTCTGCTAGGGCTAGTAGGTACAGTGCATTTACCCAGAGACAGACACACTCCCAATTCTTGTTTGCCTTCATGCAGGTGGTACTATCACCAGATTGGGTCACTCATAGTACATTTTAGTGTTCCATATTGACTGGATCCATAAGCAATAACTCCTTGGAATATTACCTACCACCCTCCCCCAGGCTGGAAAGACTACCAGCTAGAGCGTGCTTGCATAGAAAGGATCCATCCTACATGAGAGGTGAATGGGGAGAGAGAGAATCCAGAGGGCTCTGTATGGATCCAATGGTACTGTAACTTTAGTTATATGAGTCAGTATATCTTCTCTTTAATTAAACTATTTTGAGCTGGGTTTCTATCACTTTCAACTGGAAGACTCCAGATCATAGCTCTCTCTCTTCTGTGGTCCAGAAACCTCAGCCCTCATCTTAATTGTGTATGTGTTCATAGGTATACTGTTCTTCCCACTAAACTGATGAAGACTGTGCCTTATTCATTTTGTATTTCCAGCCCTAGCATAGTGCCTGAAGAAAGTGCTCACTCATGATGAGAATCTTGTCAAACAAGTCAACAGGCAGCAGATAGAGACACCAACAGAATATAGTCAGTGACATGCTCGGGTACTTCATAAAAGAGAAGTCTGAAAAAGATGCTCAACCTCACTAATATCCAAGAAATGCAACTGAAAGTCAGAGAAAGGCCTTGATTCTGACAATAACAGATATTGGTAAAGATATGAGCAAACAGTCTCTTTGTGTTGCTTGTAATTTGTACAATCATTTGGAAAGCAATTTGGCAAAAGTTCAATGTATTCCTATTATTCTGTAATTCCACATTCCAAATTTCATCAGAAACAAATAAAAGCAAAATGTTTAGAGTAATTATGTCTAAGGGGTAAGTAGATATTTTCATGTATGTATGTTAGAGAAAATTCTAACAATGAAGGTTATAAAAATGAAACATTTAAAACAAAAAAATTTTAAAAATCAACAATATTGAATTAATTAAATGCATTATTTAACAACTACTAAGTATTTTATTTAATATAGTCTTTTATTTTAATGTATAGTATAGTATTTTAATGTATCAACTGAGAGTATAAGTAGTAATAAGTATGTTCTATTAATTAGTAATAATAAATAATTATTAATAATCTTTAATTATTAATCGATCATAATTAATAATTATTACTAGTCATTGATCAAAACAATTGATTGATTATATAACAAGATTGCTTGCCCTGGGGACTTCCTGCCACCAGGAGAAAATGACTTTGTGACTACAAGTACAATGTGGGAAGGAGAGAAGAAGGTGATCATTTTTAGTACACAACAAAGTAAATACATGTTATAAAATTTAATATAACAGACCCAAGAGAAATCTGCAGAGGAAGTGTGGGTGCCCATAGGAATTGTTCCTCCGCCTCCCAGACCTGCAACCTTCATTGCAGAAACTTCAGTTAATATTCCCCCTAGCTTTGCTCCTGTAGACAGCCAAGAGGGTTTGGGGGCATATAGTATGATGAGATCTAAACTAAATGAAGAATAACATACATTAAAACTTATTCCCATTCCTATTATTTTGATCCCACTTAAAATTTAATATCCAAATTTGACTAGGCTATTTTGAATTTGAGTTCTACTAGAAAGGATCCAACCTATATTGAGAATCAACTGCTAATCGTTACTGAATCATATGATCTGGACTGAATTGAAAGGTCTTTTCACCAGAACTGGTTGTTTGATCAAGTGTGATACTGTATTTTGTGAGTGTTGCAGATTTTGTGAAAAACAAGAGTGCTTAATTTTACAAATGTATTTATTTAGTAGCCTCCACCGTGCCACCTACAAAAGCCCCTGCAGTGGAAAAAGCAGCAGGCTGGCAGGGGGCTCACAAAGGCCTTTCTGAGGGCAGAATACAGCTTACACGTTTCTGTTAGGGAAGGTAATTCGGTATTTATAGGTATCTTTATGGTCAAAATACTTCCCTTTTTCAAGTCATTGATTTAATGGTAACACATTATATAGCTGATGGTCTGGATCTGGGCCAGCTGCAGCCACATTCCCTGACGGTGTGCATATATGCCAGGGAGGCCGAGGCCCCAGTGCACATGCGGGCTGGGGACTGGACAGCCCCGCTGCTGGAAGGTCCGAATGTCAGAGCAAGAGTACAAGCAGGGCCCAAGTCAAAGAAAAGGCCAGCCACGGGTGGGAATAATGAGGATGCCCTCCCCCATTGCCAGGTGGCATGAGGGAGGCTGCACTTGACCCACTTGACCACTTGTCATCTCACACTAGCCCCCCATCTCACTCTACCCCGCTAGGTCTCCCAGTCCCCACATAACAGCGTAAGGTATGAAGAAGCCTGCGATAGAGAAGTGGAAAGACAGTGACACATTAGCTACAGAGGTTGTGCAAAAGAGTTCTGCTGAGTGCTTTGGGGTGGTTTTCTTTCACTTTTTGCCAAGGGAAGAGAGGGAGAAAGGGAATCTCCCTACCTCCAGAGGGAGCAGAAGCAAAACTGCAGGACAGCACAGCTACAGAAGCTGGGGAGTCAGCAGCAGAACCCCACGGTGTTGGCTCCTGGGTCGGCCATGATAATAGTCCAGCAGAAGAGGCCATGTGTCCTTTGGAGTGAAACGACCTGAGGTCTAGTTTCAGAAAATGAGCAGCAGAAGCCGGGAAGCAATTGCAGCCAACATGAGTGTCAAGAAGATGCTGTGGGATGGTGGCCAGAGTTCACAGCGGGTGCTCAGAGTTCAGCCTCCCACTGGGGGTGTGAATGGGACAATGTCTTGATGCTCCATCTACACTAATTAAGACTAATTTTTTTTTCAGGCCCCTGTGACTAGTCACCAAATGTCCAGTATCCTGTGTCTGGTGCATCATTAAGTTAATGGAAGGAAAGAAACAGTGGACCCTAATGTATGGTCTACCTGGGCATTTCCTTGCTGCTCTAATGTCTGTCTCACATACGTCTGGAGTGCTCCACAGTGCCCCTTAGAGACACTTATAATGGCTGAGAGAGCCCATAACTCATGTCCACTGCACAGCAGTCAGGTGAGCTTTAGATATTGTATGTCTCTGCATCCTCTGCCATGCATCTCCTGTGGCATCTCATCTGTGGCATTTCATCTCATTCAGGGACAAATCCAAAGTTTCTGCAATGCCCAGTAAGGCTCTGTGGACTACAGTGCCCCCACTCCCACCCAGCACCATGCCCCTCTGGCCCCAGTGTCCTCATGCTCCCCTTGCAGCTCTGCTCGTCACCCAGGCCGCCTCTGTTTTTCCAGTCACCATGCACAGGCTCTTCCCCTGACATCTGGATGGCCTGCTCCCACACTTCAAGTCTTAGGTGTATTCTCATTTTCTTCATAAAATCGCAACCCTGGCCCTTGTCCCCATGCCATACACACCTCCCCCCTTCCCAAGCCTCTAAGACAGTCTGCCATACTGTATGCTTTAGTCCTTTATTTAACATCTGCCGCTCCTCCCTCACCCTCCCAGTTTGTTTCACAAATACAGGACTTTTGTTTATCTTGGTCATTGCTATATTACCAGGGACAACTTGGCATATAGAAGGTGCTCGACAAATATTTGTTGAATCGATGAAGAACCAGAAAGAAAAATTTCAGTGAACCCAGCTCATGGAACAAAGTACCACTTTTTTCATTAAACCACCTTCTGATGGGCATCTTCGGGTTCCTCCTCTCTTTGGGCCCGCTCTCTCTTCTTATTCTTGCCATCTGCCATCCTACCTACTTTCCCTACCCCTGCCTCCCTCCCAGGTTCCTGCTCCATCTTGGATGGCTAGAATAAGTTCTTTCAAGCCTTTCCCAATGTGTCAGAGCAAGGGCTTCTCGGTGCAAACCAACATTTTTTTTTAAAGTATTATTTTTTCATTTCTATCTTTTACATTATTTTGTATTCACTGTAAAATTCCCACCACCATTCACCCATGACCCATCACCAAGGTCCCTTGCGCTCTTCTCTCCCCTGTTTTGATCTCTTTTCCTCACCCTCCCTCACAGAATATCTCTTATTTATGGTTGCTTGCTAGTTTTGTTGTTTTATTATTGTTGTTATTTTTTCCCCTGATCCCTTACTTGGTTCCCCTATATTTATTCATCCTATAAGTGAAGCCATTTTATATTTTTCTTCTTCCTTCTGGCTTATTTCACAGAGCATGATCCCTTCAAGCACTGTCCATGTTGCTGTGAATGGCATGAGTTTATCTTTTTTGATTGCTGAATAGTATTCCATTGTGTGTACATAACACACCTTCTTGATCCAGTCATCTATTTTTGTGCATTTGGGTTGTTTCCATATCTTACTATATAAATGGTGCTGCAATAAACATAGGGGTGCAAGTATCTTTTTAAATTAATGCTCTTGTGTCCTTTGGGTAGATTCCTAGTAGTGGAATTGCTAGATCATATGGTAGCTCCACTTCTAGTGGCTTAAGGATCCTCCACACAGCTTTCCATAGTGGCTGGGCCAGTTTGCCTTCCCACCAGCAGTGTAGAAAAGTTCCTTTTTCTCCATATCCTCACCAACATTTGTTGTTGCCTGTTTTTTTAATGTGTGCCATTTTCACAGGTGTAAGTTGGTATCTCATTGTGGTTTTGATTTGCATTTGCCTGATTAGAAGTGATGTTGAACATTTTTTCATATACCTGTTGGCCATTTCCACTCCTATTTGGAGAAATATCTTTTTAGTTCTCCTGCCCATTTTTCTACTGGATTGTTTACTTTGATTTTGTTGAGCTGTATGAGCTCTTTGTAGATTTTTGTTATCAGTACCTCATTAGTTCTATTGTATGCAAAAATTTTCTCCCAATCAGTAGGGTCTCCCTTTGTTTTGGTTAGTGTCTCTTTTACTGTACAGAAGCTTGTTAGTTTTATGTAATCCCAGTTGTTTATCTTTTCCTTTACTTTCTTTGCTTTGGGGATGTGTCTTTAAAGATGTTACTGAATGTTACTGAGATGTATATCGTGAGTGCTTTGCCCACATTTTCTTCGATATATTTTATGGTTTCAAATCTTACATTCAGGCCTTTTATCTATTTTTGGTTGGTTTTTGTGCATGGTGTGAGGTAGAGCAAACATATTTTGTCTTGCTAACACTGACTGCCTCTTGAGCTTTAATATCAATGTGTGGCTATGCAATTAATGTCTTGACGCTACTTCATCCTACCAAAGACACTTTTTAAAAGGAGGTGGCAGGGAAACAGGAAGAAGGGGAAGAGAGAAGAAAGCTCCTTATGGTTACATCCAGAGACAGAGGCAGCTATACCAGAAAGTAAGGCAAGTGCCTGGATTTCATGAGTAAAGCATCACTAGAATGATGACTTTCAAATGCCTTTGATAGTTACCCACAATAAGAACAACATATAGCACCGACTCTGGTACACATACCCACATACACATTTCTGAGACAATAACTCATTGTTTGGAGTAGTGTGCTCTGATGTTTTCTATCCTATTTCATTTCATTTTGAAATACCAGTCTTGATATCTTGATCTCTAATTTATTTTCATACCCCAGTGGATCATAGACCAAAGCTTTAAAACTTCTGGTCTAAATGCAACCCCCCCAACTAGAATGTCATGAGCACTTGGCTGCCTGGGAGATGGATGTGAGACACAGACATCACACATTGACATCGACTCTCCTGCTGCAGGGGTACAAGTGTGCTCCGAGTGAAGAATGTAACATTCATATGGTTGTAATGTCAGTCCTTTTATTTCCAGGACAGAAATGTGGCCCTGAGCAACGAGATATTTTAGCAGAATAACTGAAAATCATGGTTCCAGGTAAAATATTAAAATTTTGGAATATTTCATCATCATATGAGCAGTTCCAAAGGCTACAGTGGTGAATGTGTAGTGGATTAATTTAACTTCATACTAAGTGAGTTCAGAATTTACGTTTCTCCTCTCATACACACACACACACACACACACACACACACATATACGTACTTAATTTATCCCAGTTCTCAGAACTCAGACCCTATAAGGTTGTGCTATGGCATTTTGTAAACTAAATACCTATCACTGAAAAGGTGGTTATACTTACTGAAAAAATGTTTAAGAACTGGGAAGCATATGACAAGTGGAGAAATTTTGTATCAGATTGTGCAAACAGATTAAAAAATCAGGTGGATTTGGAAGCTTGGCTTGGTGGGGGATTTTTATCAAGGGTCTTCTTGGTTCTAGAACTACCATGACATTCTCATATGTCACTCTCATATGTTGGCTCAAACATCCCTATGTCATTGTGGGAAGGAAGTTGGAGAAGTGTTGTGATTCTCAATATGCAACTGTAGAAATAATATTTCAGAGATGTTGGCCAAACTGGGCGAAGCATCTTTGTCTTTCTACAGCCAGTTGCAGGAGAGACTCTCAGCACTATACATAGCATTGATGACATCACAGTGGTGTTGCCAAAGAACCGGAAATAAACCCTGGGTCAACCCAGAGAGAAGTGACAAAAAAATCATCTAGTATCTACACTATGAAATATTATGCAGCTACTTTAAATATAAACAATGTTGTAAGTCTAAAATTATTAAGAAAAGCAAGGTGGAGAAATACATATATGCTATACATATATAGCATAATTCTATTTTTTTATTTAGGGGTAAATTTCTTGTACTTATTCATAAGAGGTTGATGGAAAACACAGATACATACAAAATGATTAATATTAGTTATTTGAAGAGCCACAGGTTATGGTGGTGGTAAGGGGTGAATAAGTGGCTTTTTATTTATAATTTCCTTTCTTTCAAAGAAGCAGTACGTTTGTAATTTAGGAATCTGACAAAGCATGTTTACAGCAATAAAATTATCTTTCTTCTAGTTCCTTGTTAAGTGACCTTCCCAAGGTTACTGATGTTGAAAGGAGCAGCATTAGGAATGGAGGACATGTTGCTGCAAATGGTGTGAGTTTATTTTTTTTGATTGCTGAATAGTATTCCATTGTGTATACATACCACATTTTCTTGATCCAGTCATCTATTTTTTGGCATTTGGGTTGTTTACATATCTTACCTATTATGAATAGTGCTGCAATAAACATAGGAGTACAACTATTCTTTTGAATGAATGTTTTTGTGTACTTTGGGTACATCCCTAGTAGTGGAATTGCTGGGTCACATGGTAGCTCCATTTTAAATAGGTTGAGGAACCTCCACACAGCTTTCCATAGTGGCTGGACCAGTGTGCACTCCCATCAGCAATGTAGGAGAGCTCCTTTTTCTCCACATCCTCGCCAACATTTGTTCCAGTGCTCTGCCCTTTGCCGTCTCTCAGTGCTGTCTCTCTTTTACCACATGTGTGTAAAATTTTGTACCCTTAAAAGTAGCGTTGAGTAAATGAATATATAAAGAACAGAATAATACCACATAAGAAAATGCAACTCAAATTACTGTGTTACTACACAGTGTTTAATGCAAATTTAAGCATGCAAGTCAGGTATCACAATAGCTGTTGAAGAACTGTAATGCTGACAGTATTTGGCAATAAAATAATAATCACTGTGTGTATCTCTGATGAAATGAGATTTAATCCATTTGAGCTCCTAATTGTCTGCCACACTACGTTAAAGATGGATACTACTATTGTCTCCACTGCTCAGAAATATGAAATTCAAAGCAATATGCACAATGTCTTGAAATAAGCTAGCTTAATGAACCAGCAAATTAGACCTTTCTATCTCTTTATTTAACATCCAGTTGTATGAATTTATCAGAGTTCATTACAAAGGTGCAAAATTTAAAGAAATACTGCTAAATTCATTTATGATTAGAACTAATGACTTTGAAAAAGACTTCTCGTATTTTTAGAGAGAACCATTATTTATTATTGAATTTATATGGCTTTGGATAATAAACGTTCAGTCTCTTCTTACTTCTATTATTTATAGTTTGGATTTTGTTGCACAACCAAGCCAAAAAAAAAAAAATCACATGTAAAGAAATCAACTCTCCCCACTCCCGACCCCCAAACACAGCAATGGCATTCAGAAAAGCAATGGAAAGTTTTCTTTTTGACTTATGCTGCTGGTTTTCAATGGGCCTTGTGGCATGGAAGGGTGAACTTTGCCCATAGGGTACATTTAGTAATGTCTGGAGACATTTTGGATTGTCACAGTTGGGGGAAGGTACTACTTCCAACTAGTGGTTGGAACTGATGGGTGCAAATAAACATCCTACAAAGCACAAGGTAACCTCCACACTACAAGATTTATTCAGCCCAGAAATGTCAATAGACTGAGACTGAGAAAACCTGACCTATGTGAACATGTATCTTTCAAAGAGATTCCAATTAATTCAATGTTTTCTTAAATGAGACCACTTTCCATCTTGCTAAGTAGATTTTGACAAGACCAATGGAAAGTATGAATCTGATTCAAATGGTTTTTTCCACCCATAGTCATAGTAATAACGATTTTAACATCGCTAATAAAGATAGTAGTTGAATCTTAAAATCAAACACTTAAATGTGGATTAGAAAAGTGCCTTTAATTTGTCCAACCATTTATGTTATTTTCAAGATCTCTTTCCATTTTAAATCAAAAGTATCTGAGTACCTAATAGGTTTCCAGATGTTTTCATATAAGTTCAAACTATTGAACAGAAATCTGCTTGCGATACTGATTTAGATGAGAAGAGTCCATTTACAGAGTCAAGAATGATGGTAAACAATGGGGAAAATCAAAAGGTCTGATTAATTTTAACACATTTGCTTGAAGCATTATTTTATGTTAAGTTTATTTTTTGGTAAGTTTTACCATTATTTTACAGCAAGTTTCAGGGTAGAATTTACATATTTTTATATAGTTTTGATTTTAGTATTACAGAATTTCTCTAATAGTCTAGATTTAACTTTTAATCTGTCTCTCACATGATGCCTGGGTATCTGGTCAATTTGATGTAATTTAACTTGCTACTTTACTATCCCCACGAGCACAATGAAAATGTTATAGGCCTTATTTATTTGTAAAATCTCATTAAAAAAAGATAAAAATTGTAGGCAAACTATAGATCTGAAGCATACAGCAGAGAGGGGGAGTGAGAGGGGTCAAAAAAGGGAGGGAAGAGCACAGGGATCATGGTGATGGTTCACAGCGGGTGTGGTAGAGGGGAGAAACCAAATACTGTAAAAAAAATTAATGAAGTAAGAAAATAAAAAAAGTTTATTTTTTTAAAAGTCTAATTGTTATGAAATAGTGTAGAGAAGCACAGAAGGAACTGAAATTCTCATCTAAAAGAAAATAAACTAGTATCAAAACTATGGAGACTGGAATTTGCTAAAATTCCTGGGAACTAGTGTTCTGAAGGAAACTGCTTAAATATCTAACGTGTTTTGGTTTGATGTATCAATAGAATGAAAATAATTGTGTTCTACCTTAAGGATTGTATAGTAAAGTATTTCTCATAGTGAAGAAAATAGTTTGATGTTATATGTTTATTGCCATGTATTTTTTAAGAAAATAAGTGTTACTAGCACATCAAATTGATCATTTTCACAGAATTATTATAGCTCTCAAAAATAATGAAGTAGATCTGGGTGTCAGACCCAACTCAATTTAAAGACAAATATTAAGTCACCCATAGTACAGGTGGCATTCAGCTCTAGCAAAGATAGTGACTGGTAGCCAAATGAATGAAGTCCTGGGGCAGTTATCACTCCAAACACTATCACTGTACAGCATTTTGTGTTAACAGAGTACTAAGGATAGAGGCATAATCAGTCCAGCATATGGCGTTGCATCGATTTTAACAATTAGTCCCTTTATTTAGCATTTTATATAATGACTACCGTAGGCCAGGATATTGTAAAATTTTTGTTTGTTTGTTGTTCTTTAAAATTCATTTAATCCAGATAACAGCCCCATATAATAGGTCACATTTCTAATACATATTTTACTATGTATTTAAAGCTGGGATTTGTACCCAAGTATCAACCTTTAGAGTCTGTACTTTCAATCATGATATGAGATTGCACCTCTTGTGATAAAAAGAGGCACCGATGCTCTGTGTCAAGGCTTTTATGTATTATCTCATTTAATATTCATAGTGTTCTTTTGTTGACCTCATTATGTCGTCAAATGAGGTTGGTGGAGAAAACCAGTTATTTCTCACTAAATAAGTTATATATAGGGACAACTTTCTAACCATCTGACACTTTAACTTAGTGAAAACCAAAGTGAAAGGTACACAAGAAGAGTTATTGAGGTTAGAGAAAGGAAAAGAAGATAGAATTTCAATTAATGTTTATTCATTATCTTTTGAAAATTTCATTCTTTTCAAAGTAGGGCTATTAAGTCATTGTTGAAAATTAAGCCTCCCCAAGATGTTCAGACAGGCAGGTCTCCAAAGATGGTTCATTTTGGCATGTGGATTATTTTTAGCTGAGGTCAATGGAGGCCCTGAAGCTTCCTAAGAAAATTTTACCACTCCCTTAATTACCTAGAAGAATGAAAATTGGGGGTATTACCCACAATTAGAATTTTTGCCATAAATAATCTCTTGGAGAAACCTGTCTATATGCAGGGCAAACATCTAATTACAGACATCTGGTCTTCATCATATGAATCACTCTTTCTTGGCATATGAGTCCCAGTCCTCCCTCCTTAAAGCCCAGATCTCTATCCCACTCAGGATATATATCCTCATTTTGCCCCATTGACTTTAGAATCAATATACATGTAGATTCCCATTCATATGTAATTAAATTTGTTCTTTTCTACTAGTAATCTGCTAATGTTATGTGATGGCTTGACCAGCCCATGGAGAATTGAGAGCAGAAGAAAATTTCCTTCTGTCCCTAATTATACAGCAGTGCAATACCATGTGATATAGTTTGTAAGTAAATATACATATATTGGGAGTGTGAGTAAAAGTTTTATACTGATAGATACATCCATTTTTCTAAGCAGAATTTAGATTACAACAATGTGATGTAAAGAAAATTTGGTATTTGATATAACTTATCAAGTCCCTGGCATGTATCTTTCAAAAGCTGGAACTACAATAATTCCAAGATTTCTCCCAGCCTGGACCATTTCCTGGGCATACACAGGTCAACTCAGAAAATGTACATTGTCTCTTTAATGCCTGTATGTGGATATGACCTTTTTTACTATAGAGGTCTAAATTCACTCACTCAACACATTGTCACTAATTACTTAGAAGAAGTACCCAGACATGAAAAGATCATATCATGCTGAGGTCTCATCCACTAGGGCAAAACTAAAAACAAAACATCTAATCAATTCAGAGGCAGTATCCCTTTGTCTACAGGAATCCAAGAGGTTAAATGAGTATGTCATTTGGATGTCCTTGTGCTAGACACAGTAATGTCATATCTGTGTGGTCTCGGTCCTCGTGTCGCTGATAGTCTAGCCCAAGGCACAGAACATAAATCTTTGGCTGTATTGTTGAGGGGCACCCCAGAATCCCCAAACCTGCCCATTATAACTAGGTTCTGTCATCCACCACATCAAGACAAAACACCTTTAGTGCATGATACCTTTAATGGAAAGGAACTTCAGTACAATCAGCATGCAATACAGAAAAGGGGAAGAATATAGTTTCCAAATCAAATACCCAAAGTTACCCATCCCCTCGTGGGTAAATGCCCAGTCAAACAGGGTTGTCCAAAAGCAGGGCCACTGAAGCCCAAAAGCCAGTTCATTATATGGGTCTCTCACCCATATCTGCTTCAGTTGTCCCAAGACCAAGAAGCAAGCACAGTACCTTTAGCACTCTCTGCTTCATGTGCTTCCTCCTTCTTGCTCTCTTTCTCCATCTTTCTTCCTTTCTTCCGCAGTCTCCTTTCTAGCTTCCCTGTTCCCTGCTCAGCTTCACCCTTCCATTGGTAGGGCAAGAAACCTGGAATCTCCTGTTTCCCTGGGGGCTACCCTGTTACAGTATCACATTGGGCAAACTATTAAGCCTCTCTGTGCTTAATTTTCCCTTTTGTACAATGGACATAATAACAAGACTTACTTCAAAGTGTTATGTAAAGCAGTAGATAAACGAATATATGTTAAGTGTCAGGCACACAATGGTATTTACAAAGCATTATATTCTCATTACTGTGTGTGACAGTTACTTTATGTGTTAACTTGGTAAGCCACAGTGCCCAGATATTTGGCCAAACATTATTCTAGATGTTTCTGTGAAGATACTGTTTGGATGAGATTGAAATTTAAATCATCATTTTTTAAATAAAAACATTACCCTCCATAAGGGCATCATTGAAACAGCTAAATACCTTAATAGTCAAAGACTGACCAAGATGGGGGGAATTCTGCCAGCAGGCTATCTTCTAACGTGAATTTTAATTCTTTCCTGGATTTCCAGCCTGGGGCCTACTCTGAATGTTTTGGATTTTCTAGCTTCCACAGTTGTTTAAGCCAGCTCCTTAAAAATAATCTCTCAATAGATACATAGAGACAGAGATAGATGCATACATACAAGTACATGACTATATACATATCCTATATATCCATATGCACGTGTGTGTGTGCACGCACTCACAGTACACACACATTCTATTGACTTTGCTTCAGTAGAGAATCCTGACTAAATACACTGTGGGATAATAGTAGCTAGCATTTATGAAGCCGTAATGACATACTATTTAACACTTCAAATATGATCTCACTTACTCTTCTTATAAACCCTGTTACTCCTATCTTACAAGGAAACTGAGCCTAGAAGAAGCAAGTGACTTGCTCAAGGTCATTCAGCCAGTGTGTGACCAGGCAGGATCCAATGTTCTTTCCAACTCCTCCTCCCCAAATAACTGCTATCATTGTTTAACTCAGGGTTAAAAGGTTAGGCCTGCTGGTTTAGGGTGGGACTATTTGCCTTTCACAGACCCACAATGCTGGGTAATGCAGAAATATTTATGTGACTATTTTAAAACCCTTTTCAAGCTATTGAGAGAAACTGAATCCCAAATACTAAGTGCCAAACATCTTCAATTGTAATTCTTTCCTGGATTGAGATGCAGAACTGCTTCTGCACAGCTACTCACAATATTGCAACCTGCAGGGACACTTGTTAAAAGGACTCCAAAGAGGGCAGCAAGTTGAACATGGTAACTGAAATTAGCCAAGGTTTAAATATGATTGTGCTTTTTGAAGGGAACCAAACATCTGAGTTAGATGACTGGGGAGGGAGTGGGAGTGGGTGCAGGTGTTTGAAAACAGTCTTTTTTTTTTTTTTTTAAAGATTTATTTATTTATGCATACAAGCACTGGGGTACAGGCCAGAGGTGTGGAGGGGAGGTGAGAGGATTCACCACAGAGAGCAGGGAGCAGAACAGGCAGATCAACGGAAGTACACTGCTGAGGGGAGCAGCGGGCAAGGCAGGAGAGGTCTGCCTCACCATGTGGGTCCCCTCCCTGGCCGGCAGCAGGGATCGAACTCGTGCTGCAGTGGCTGCGGTTTGCTTCACAGTGTGTTGCTCAACACACTGCGCCACCAGGGAGGCCCTGAAAACAGTCTTTCAAGACCTCTCTTCCTTGTGAGAGTACATTATGGAACTAGGAAATCCAATCAGGTCTCTTTCAGTAAATAACTCTGATTAAGGATGAAAGCTAATATCTGAGTGTCCACCACGAACATTTCAACCAGTCCTAGAGAGCCACCAGGGAAAAAAAGCAAATTGACTATCACTCACAAACAATTTCCTTTTATGTGCAAAGCTCTTTCTAAAGGAAAACTTAAGAGTTCAAAAGAGCTGTAAGGGAATTCTTTTACAATCTGTTCCACTGAGTAACAGATTGAGTTTAGCCTCAGCTGGTGATTTTTGTCCCCTTAACTATTGACAATAACAAGACTTTAAATTGATATGGTGCTTTTAACTTTGCAAAAGATGGTCAAGTTCATTTATCAACTGAGCTATTTTATTGTACTATGCTGTAATTTTCAACTGATAGTCCAAGACAGCACACTAGTACATTATGAAGGACAAGCTAGGAAACGCTGTCATTGCTTTTTTTTTCCCTAAGCAGAATTTAAGTTACAACTATGTGATGTAAAGAAAATTTGGTATTTGATATAATTATCTAGTCTCCAGAAACATAGAACTTCTACATGAAGATAGAGAGCACTTGAGAATGTTTATAATTTTTTTTAATTCCATAAATGAAAACCAAAGCCAACTAGGAATGATCGGAGAACATTCTTTGCTGTGAATCTCTCTCTGTGAGGTCAGGTAATTGAGAGTTTACTGTACTCTACTGCTTCCAGAAAATACTGTAACAAGGGCTTGGAACTAGCTTTTGAAAGGTACATGCTGTGCCTGGCTATAGAAGCATCTTTCTCTGGTCTATAATAAATAGTCATATTCTCACCATAATAAGAAAGTAATAGTTATGTCGGCAAACCCTTCAACTATAAAGCTTGCTAAATGGTGTTTAAAACAGCAGGAGAGCCTTTGTCTATACATTTTGTATTACTGTTTGAATTGTATGAGATAAGATTATATGGCATATTTTTAAATTATATGACAAAGGAAGGCAAAAACTCTTAAAATATATGATGCTCTGAACTTATATTTAGATATTTCACTATATATGGAGATGTTTGCAAAATAAAATTAATAAAGATTTGCTTATGCAAGGTTGGAAGGTAAACCAAAGAAAAAGTTAACATAATGTGGAATTCCCATCCAGAAATAAGATTTAATGACAAATTAGTCAATGTGTACATTGGTATAAATATACAAAGGTACATGTATACAGAGGTACGTGTGTACATAAAATGGGTACTAGATTAGAGCCTTTCATTCTTGCAAAAAGAAAAGTATAGCCAAGCAATGATAAGTGGTATGTTACTATATCAGAATCAACTTTTTCAGCAAGGATTCTAATGCCAACATTATAAAAATTCTGTCAGTAATCAAAATTCACTTTGGTCTCCATCCATTACATTTCCATAATTTTAAGTATTCCTGTTCCAAATTTTGTGCTGCAGACCCAAGCACTAAATAGGAGGTGTGCTTTTTTCACTGTGTTAGCAAAATTACTATTGGCTTTTACTGTAAGGACAACATCTCAGTCTCTCCGTATCTCCATGAGCTCTCTCTGAATTGACAGCAGGAAACAATGCTTTGGGGACACAAACTCAGGTTTGCGGCATTGTATAATCCAGGAGCAACATTCAAATTTTAGTCTAAATTAAGCTCTAGCATTTACATGATAATTTTTCCTTCTCTATTGCCATTGCAATCATGAAGTATATATGAATAATGTTTCTTATATTTGAAAGACATTCTTTATTCCATGTCCCCACATTCTATCCTTATCACTAAAGACAGAAAGTCAGGAGACCAGGATTCACCATGTAAACTGCATGTATATCACTCACAGCATTGGGCATGGCAAAATTATGAACTATTTCAGGTAAAAATATATGATTGACTAATTTCTGCTAAAGCAAAGTAACATAAAGAAACTGGAAAGTAGAGATCAAAGCAAATTAAGCAAAGGAATGTATTTTTCTTGAGACTGCCATTTCAGTGCTCACTTTCCCTAAAAATGATTCCATAGAAAGCTTGCCTTTCTTCATACAATACAGTCATAAAGGTCTTAGCACAGACGTGGTATATTATATGTGGTGTTTCCTTTAATAAAAGTGCCAGATTTGGAATATGCAAACTTCACAAAGTAAATATTTCCCCTTACTTCATTAAAATCATAATATGTATGTGTGTATATATATATGTATATATATAAACATATAGACATGCATACACATATTTAAATTGTTTTTCAACTGATGACTTTGTAGTCTAATTGGCAACAGAATTTCTTCAGGAAAATCTTAGGAGAGCTGTAGATTAGAAAAGTCTTTTTGAAATACATCACAGTCTTTGAGTATTGTCAATGTGCATTTAAATTACAAGACTGGAAGGCTGCCTACAAGAGCTGTCCCAGAGTTGTCCTCACAGCTCACTCTCACAGCTCACTCTCATTTGAACAATCATCTAGAATTATAGTCTAGAGTCATGTCCATATAATGCATCTTTTTTTTTTACTTTACATAGTCTCATCAGATCTATCCAACAATTATTTGACAAATACTGACTGAATGAATACTTTTGTATATTACTTTATTACATATATATAAATTCCAGTACATATATTTCAATGACTCAGAAACCCCGTGTCACCACCTGAGACAACTATACTGATTGTACTTTGTGTCATCAACTGCCTGGGGAGGCTTCTATGTGGATATCTCTCAGGATTCTCCAATTCGATACGTTTGAAACTAAATTCACCTCTTTGCTTCCTCCCCACTCCAGCCTACCTCCGAGCTGCTCCTACCTGTCCATTTCCATCTCAGGAAATGGTATCATATAATCCCTCAGCTGCTCAAACCTGCGAGCATGCTGGGTTTGCAACTGTCCAATCCACCCTACACACTGCAGCCTGGATGAACCTTCTGACTCCAGCCTGATAGTGTCTGTCCTTGACTAGAAGCTCTTCAGACCCTCTCAGGAAAAATATTGTGTTGAACATAAACCTACACACCTTCACAGAATCTTCCAACATCCTTCCTTCTAAAGGAACTCAGGCCTCTGGCTCGGACTACATCTAATTGGTGGGCCTTGTAGACCTTCAAGTCTCACACACCAACCTTTTTGAATCATTTTTCAACTTCCCATATTGCACAAAAGCCAGATGGTACAACCAGAAGTAAGGAGAAACTAACTCCCAATGAAAATTTCTTGAATAATGGGAAACAGGAAGTGGTAGTAAGTTGGAGATAAATTCCCTCTTCTTTCTATCTTTGTGGGCCACTGTAAGAAGGGCTTTCTTCTCACCAACATTCCAGGTAAATCTATGTCCTAAGCAGATTTCCCTGCTAAGTTACCTGTTATAACTCTTTTTGATTCATTGAGGCAGTTGGCCACCAAGGAGATATAGGACACGTCTCACAATGCTCTGCTTCTTTATTTACCCTAGACCCCTTCACAACTTAACTGCACTGCCCTGGACTTTTTTCTCCCAAATTAAGTGCCAGAGTTCCAAAGTGCCTTAGGCTCCACTTTCTAGAAGACCTAAAAAAGACCAAAATTCTTAGTCACTGCTATCTGAATATTCTCCTACCTACTCTCTGCAGTTTCATGGACATGCTTAGTTCTCTCTTTACTTCTGCACACCTTGTTTATGTCCCCTCATCACTCCATGAGGAAATCTTGTGTCCCATCTGGGAAACATTTTTTGACACTACTGTTGCACCAAACTGGCTTTGGTATCACCTTTAGATGCTGCTATGGCACAAGCACTGTACTTTCTGGAAGGAAGAGCACCAGGGGTCATGGCAAGGGTACTTGGGTAAATTGGTGGTGAGAATTTTATGGGGACTCACCTGAGAGGAGAAAGCATACATTGTACAAAAAAGAAGAATGATGTAAAATACATGTATAATAAAAAAAAATAAAGGAAGTGTTGATTACTCAGCATGGTGATTACCAATTGTCTGTTCCTCTTTCCCATTAGGTAGGCAGCTCTTCACTATTGTACCTCTAGTAGCTGGCACAATGGCTGACATAGGGGCTCAATGAAAATTTGATGAATGATTGAGTAAATGAGCACATGTTTTCAAAAGGGCATAAATTTGATGGAAAAAGATGCACAAGCAATAAAATCATGTTAGTGTTCAATTATTCCTAAGAAAGATTTAGTGCACTTTTTTTAAAATTCTGGTTTTGTTTTGTTTTCTCTCATTCTGAAACTTTATAGCAATAAATACTATAGAGATTTTATGCCTAAGCATAAGTCTGCCTCCAGAGCCAGACTGTGTTTAAATCCCAGCTCTCCCACTGACCTGTTATGAGGTGTGTATGTGTGTGTATGTGTGTGTGTATGTGTGTGTGTGAGACCTTGACATGCACTTGACACAGGTTTGCTCATCTGAAAACTTAGGTTAAAAATAGTCTCTACCTTTAAGGATTGTTAAGAAGAGTAAAAAAGTAATATAGCTCAAGGCATTGGTGAAAGGTTTGACACATAGATAAGTAAGCATTAGCTATCATTACTATTACTATGGAGAAGTATCATCTCCTAAAAACTGTTGCAGTCCTGTAGGCATTAGGCAGAATGTTTCTAGTAATAAGGTACCTAAGCCCATCCTAAATTACTTAAATTGTGAGGAAATGCATTAGCTGACATAACTGGAAAAAGGGGAATCATCAGTCACTCACATCTCATCAAAATATCTGGCTCCCTCCATCCCTCCAACCCATTTTTCTTATGATGGTTTAGCCTGATTCTGGAGCAGCAAGATGGGCTGTCAGTAGCAATTAGAGCTTCATGCTTCTTTGTCCTCAACCACAGGATAAAAGAGGGAAAACCACATTTGCAAGCACACACTGTAAATCTTTCCTTTATTCTGATTTGGCAATGTTTAATTGTGTGAACAATTGGAATCACGAGGCTGGGGCAAGGGAAAAGGCATAGTGGGTGTTGCCTCAGTCTACCCAGGATCTGTGCTTAGAAACCTGTCATGGGTTAAATTCCCCTAAGTTGGGGAAGGGGTGTGGGAAGGTGAAGATGGGACCAGAATCTGGGTTCCGTTAAGAAGAAAGACATAGACCAATGATGTTGTTCACATATACTGTTGTCAGAAAATATGGAGAATCCATATTTTGGATGAATTGTAACACATCATATTGTTTTTTGAAACTACACTATCAGATACAAAAATAAATCAACAATATTTATATGTACTTTTATATATCAGAACTAATATTTATTGAAAGGTTGCTTTGTGCCATTTTGTTAAGTCTTTATATTCATGAATTCCTTTTATCTTCGCAAGCATCTTCATTCCTTTAATTAGCAAACACTGCACACCTCCCTATTTCAGGACTGTCTAGTCCCAGTCCCAGTAACTCTCTAGTTATTCGGAATAGACTGATGGTCCAAAAAGACCCAGATCCTGTGCCCTCAGGTACTTTTCATAGGAAACTGAGACCAAGAGGAATTGAATGAGTTGCTGGAGATCACAGAATTTAAATGTGGCAAAATTGGGATTTGAACTTGGGGAGTCCAACTCCAAATATTAACTAGCATTCCATCATGGCACAGTCTCAGACCCTGCTTTCAAATCTCTGCTTGCCCAGGAGGCACGATGACCTGCAATGAAATCACCGTTTGAAAGCTGCCAGGATAATGCAGGGCAGAGAAAGGTCAAGGAAGGATCTCCTCAAACCAACATGCGACTAGCAGACTCCAAGAGCTCTGTGGACCCAAGAGAAATCTGCAGAGGAAGTGTGGGTGCCCATAGGAATTGTTCCTCCGCCTCCCAGACCTGCAACCTTCATTGCAGAAACTTCAGTTAATATTCCCCCTAGCTTTGCTCCTGTAGACAGCCAAGAGGGTTTGGGGGCATATAGTATGATGAGATCTAAACTAAATGAAGAATAACATACATTAAAACTTATTCCCATTCCTATTATTTTGATCCCACTTAAAATTTAATATCCAAATTTGACTAGGCTATTTTGAATTTGAGTTCTACTAGAAAGGATCCAACCTATATTGAGAATCAACTGCTAATCGTTACTGAATCATATGATCTGGACTGAATTGAAAGGTTTTTTCACCAGAACTGGTTGTTTGATCAAGTGTGATACTGTATTTTGTGAGTCTTGCAGAGGTTCTCAAGCACCCACTATGTTCAGATATTGTACTCTGTGCTCATCAATAAGAAACATAGGTTGTCCCTGAGATAGACTGTGACATAAAGATTTTTATGATGATTTAAGACAGGATTCCCAGTAGACCGTGGTAAGGAGTTGGGGTGTGGGGAACAGAGCAAGTAGGGGGAAGAAAAGAAGGCAGTTAGGTGGTGCTCTCAGCTACAGCCCCCTCCACAGCCTGCTCCTGCAGGGACCTCTGCGGTGTGAACCACACCGACTCAAGTGAAGGCAGCTGGGTTTTCATAGGGTTTTCAGGACACTGGCTACGTGCCACCCCCAGGACTGGTGACATGAGCATCTACTTCCCTGCATGAGCAGAGAAACGCCCCAGCAGAAGCCTGAGAACAGTTCCGGGAGAGACTTCACTATTGGCAGGCAAGGTACACAGTGGTTCAGGGAGGAAAACCCAGCCATGGTAAGATGGATGCCGGGACAGGCAGGCAATGGAGCAGACCTTGTACCACCAGGAGGGGACACACATGAGGACCGAAGTTCTACAGATGGTTGAAAAAAAGAAACCCCAGGCATCAACTGAAAATAGCACCTCAAGAACATCTTTTCCATGAAGAAAACAAAACTCTTGTTAGAGAAGGCCAAAGGAAGTCATATTTTTCTGTTCTATGCAGCTATCTTAACCCTAAACAACTCCCCAGCTATGGAGAGGGGGTTGGCTCCTGAGAGGAGAAGGCACTCCTTCAGTGTCACAGCAAGGAAGAGGCAGAGAGGTAGATGCTAGAGCAGACGAGAGGATTTCCTGATACAGGTTTACTAATGTAGTAGCACCGAGCACAGTAAGTGATAGGGCATGGTTTGCCACTTTTGTGGGAGTCCTCAACGGCAGCAATGGCTCATTGAGCCTAGGGTTTCTCAACCTTGGCCCTGTTGACATTTGGGGCCTTCAATTCATCATCCTTTGTTCTGGGGGCTGTCCTGTGCACTACAGAATGCTTAGCAGCAGTAGCCCTGGCCTCAACTCCACCCCTCCCCAGGCCCGCAGATGCAGTTGTGATAAACAAAATGTCTCTAGGGCCTCCCTGGTGGCACAAGGGGCTGAGCACCGCACTGTGGGGCTTCCACAGTCACTGCTGTGTGAGTTTGATCTCCAGCCAGGGATGGGCCCCACATGGCACAGCAGACCTCTCCTGCTTCACCCTCTCCTCACTCCCCTCAGTAGTGGATTTCAGTACATCTTCCCACTCTCTCTGGTGAATCCTCTCACCCCTTGCACCTCTGGCCTGTATCCCAATGCTTGTATGCATAAATAAATGCATTTCAAAAATGTCTCTAAACATTGTCCTGGGGCTGGGGGGTGATGGGGCAAATCGACTGGTTTAACCTAAGATCTTTATCTTTCAAAAAGAAAAATAACATATAAGTTTTATCTTCATTATTTTCAACTACTGATAAATTATACCCAAACTGCAAGAAAACAAATCTGCAAAGCTGCAAAGAAAACAATCTTCTGTGGGTCATGTAGGACTCTCTTCTATTAAGTAAACATAATCTGAAATCTCAACAATAAAGAATACTAACACAAATCATAAGAAACTCACTGTAAGTGTACCCTCAATAATTCAGCCCTCACTTTTGATCTCAGTTTCTACATCTGTAAGTGGAAAAACTTATGTAAGATAGCTCAGATGTGTTTTTCTCTTTAAAGTTAAAGTTATTCCATGATTCACTGAGAAAGTTTGAGTTACCCTGGATCTTAAAAAATGATTCAGTTTACAAAAATGTGGTTTATATATGAATTTGAAAAAAAAATAGTCTATAGAATATGGCATACTATTTTTTCTTTCAAAAGTGTTGTTGAGGAATTTAAACATTTTAAGGCATAAAAATCATTGGTATGTATTTCTTAAAATCCTACAAAACAATCATACTATCATTGATTCAACGCCAGGTTTTTACATTGTTATCTTCTGAAAATGTTTGTTATCAGGTTCTTTACATTCTCTTCCCACTGATGTAGCCACAGTCTAAGAGAATATGCCAAGAAAAGGTCAATAAAGGCTGAGGTGAATCAATTTGCATAGGAAAAATAAGGAAGGGGCTGTTTCCATGGCTCCTAATAGAAGCAGAGAGAGAAATGTGAAAAATGAAAACTAGTTTACAGTGACAAACAAAATGAACTGGTCTATAAATATTTCATAATTTTAGCCCCATAAAGTCTCATTGTTTGGTGGTTATCTTTATTATGAGTAATCATGGGTTGCTTTTTTGTTTCTGGCTCTTTCTGCTGATCTCTATGCCACACATCTCTGTAATAACACCCACTAATTTCTTTTTCATTTACCTCATTCTGGTATATAGAGAATATATGTAGTCATCAAGTAGGAAGTCAGATACATAACTATCCGATTTAAACAGATAAAGTACATTTTTAGAGTCAAAAGAGTTTGGTATAAAAACGAAAACCCAAGATCCTTAGCAGTGTTTTACTTATGAAATAGAATAGCTCATTTTTAAGAGCCTGTTTTCTTAAGAGGTTGAGAAGCTCTTCATATGAACTATGACATTGCATCTTGTGTCTCTTGAGGGTCCAGCGCTCTTTAGTAGTTGAGATGTGTACAGACATGGGCACATGTCTCTTGCCATTGCCTGCGTGGGTCCCTCCTCCCTTCCTTTGTTAACAGCACCTTCCTTTCCTTGAGGAAAACCTGCCCTCGCTCACACTAAATTCAAAGAACCATCCTTGGCTGTATATCATGGTAATACCGGTGCTCTGGGTATACGTCACTGGCTGTCTGTCCCTGTGGCTTGACGAGTAGCCCCCTCCCCCAGGACCTCCAACATGTCACTTTGGCATGTGGATTATTTGGAAGCTGAGGCCAATTGAGGCCCTGAAGGCGCACAAGAAATTTTCTATCACTCACTTAACTACCTGGAAGAATGAAAATTGGGGGTATTACCCACAATTAGGGTTTTTACCAGAAATAAGTTTCTATCATAGAAACCTATCTATAGGTTAAGGTGAACATCTAATTACAGAGCATCTGGTCTTCATCATGAGTCACCCTCACCTTGTCATGTGAGTCCCCCTGCTCACTCCTTGAAGTTCCAGGTCCCTATCCGATGCCTTAGCTCAGTCTATATATACTCATTGTGCCCCACTGGCTTTAGAATCCACATCCACGTGAAAGCTCCAAATGTATGCAATTAAGCTTGTTCTTTTCTCCTACTAATCTCTCTGATGTTAATTGTTTTGCTCAACCAGCTAGAGAAGAGCCAGAGGGGTGCTCTCTTGCCCTGCTGTCTACAGTGATTGGTTCAGAGATGATGACATGGTTCACGAAGACTTGGGATTTTCACTGGCATTACTGGGAATGGAGGGGCAGCAGAGTCTCCCTTTCAGTAAATGTCAGAGGTTCAACCTAGAGCTATTGAAGTTGTCTCCTTTAGGAGAGCTCAGCGGAGGAGGCCAACCCAACCAACATAATGAAGAGCAATCTGACACACGCTGGTCTCACTTTCTAGAGCACATAAATGCTTTGTCTTTACTTCAGCCAGTTTGAATAGGATTTCCTCACTGGCAATTAAAAGATTCCTGAGGACTTTAGAAAGTTAAGTTCCTCAGAACCTGAGGAAGAGTACAGGCTACGAAGTGCTTGTGGAATGAAGCAGAAGAATCTGGGTTTCTTTAAAGACCTACACAGTTAGGGACTGGTGAACAAATAAAGTATCTGGTTACATTCATGTACTGCATAATGACCTCCACGGGGTGATAACCAGACCTCCTGGATTTGCATCCTGACATTAGAATGCCAATATGCTGATTTATGATAAAAACCTCAATGGCCAAAGACTGATTCTCAGGCCCTCCGACTCCACAGTTTCTTGCAGAAGCAGAGGGTTGCAATAACCTGGAGTCAGACAGAGGGTGCAGGCTTGTATGGTCTTAATGTGATATTCCCCAAGTTCAAGGAGGACCTGCCTGTCAATAAAGAAAGACAGGCCTGTCCTTGGGCTGGGGTCCCTCTGGCCTGCTGGTTCTCAGCACTGCTGAGACTCCTTTGTTCTTTCTTGTCTTTTCCTTGTAACTCTTTATTTTAAAATTATTTTAGGCTCACAAGACATTGCAAATATGATAGAGAATTCCCAAATACCTTCACCTGTTTCCCCTAATGATTGAAGCTCACAGAGCCACAGTAAACACGTGGTTAAGATCAGACCACACAAACTGGCAGATACACTTTTCCTTTGATAATAACAAAAGTTTAATAGGGTCTTTTTACTGTGACAAGCATGTCATCTTATAGTTCTTTCAACAACGCTTTATTGTAGGTATTATTATATGGTGTATTATAATTGGCTCCACTTTATTGATAAGGGGATTGAAGCGCTGAACACTCAAATATCTTTCTCAAGGCCAGTCAGGTCATAACTGGTCAAGCTGGAACTGTATTCCATCAAGGTTGACTCCAGAGAGGCACCCTTTAAATACAAATCGATGTGAAAAGACTTTAACAAGCAGTTGAAGGCCAGACTGGAAAGCTTTTCTGCCTCTTTACTTTCTCATCCTGCATCTCTGAGTTGATTCATTATCTGTTAAATCTGCATTTGTTCCTGAAGGGGGAGGAGAAGGAGTTGACTATAACGTCCAAATACTGAAAACATGTTTTTAAGTGCAAAGTGTGCTCTAACTTTTAGTAAATTTATCATAATGTTTAAGAAAGGTGAGTAATTCAAAATATAAAGTGAACTGCAGAACAGTTGTATAGTGTATACTTTTTGACTTCAGGACCTGATTATTATAGTAGGAGCAAACTTTCAATAGTCAAAAAATACCCACCAGAGCCCCTAAAATTGGGGGAAACAGAAGTTATAAACACACACATTTAGGACATAGGTATACAATAATATAGAAGAATATGCAATAGTAATAGCTAACATTTTTTAAAGCTTAGCTTCAGATATTTAGGTATGTCACGTCCTTTATTCCTTACTTTTAGAGTTCATCTTCATAATAATTATAAGAGCTAAGAAATGGAAACAGGCAAACACTATATGTCATGCAGACTGCTAGGCATTTTACATTGAAGGATAGTCCTTGCAAGATGTTCAGAACAGACCACCCAAAATGTGTCACTTGACAGGTAGATTATTTTTAGGCCAATCAAGACCCTACAGTCTCACAGAAACCTTTATCACTCCCTTAACTACCTAGAAGAATAGAAACTTGGGATATTGCCATTAGATAGATATTTTTTAATCAGAAATAAAGTTTATATCAGAGAAATCTGCCTATATTGTAGGGCAGACATCTAATTATGGAGCATCTGGACTTTATCATGTGAGTCCCCTTCCTCGCTCCTTGAAGCCCCAGGACCCTTGCTGCCCATCCTTTAGCTCAGAATATATATCCTCACTTTGCCTCATCCACCTGGATGTGGATGTGGATACATATGTAATTAAATTTGTTCTTTTCTCCTACTAACCTGTCTGATGTTAATTTGGTTGCTGACCAGCCAGAGAAGAACCCAGAAGTGTAGGGAGGCATTTCCTTTCCATCCTTACAGGAGCTCATTTGGTACTTTCAGTGCTTATTGTTATTACCTACTTATGATTTGCCTTCAGTATAAGGTGAGATCACTTACACTGATAGAGCTTTTACAATGATGGGATTGATGGGTCACATTTATTCGGTATCTCACTTAGCTTTCACACATATATCATTTAGTTCTCACAACAGTCCTCTGCATATGGAACCATCATTATCCCCATTTTACAGAGAAGGGAAGTAAAGTTCAAATGCATGAAGAACAGAGAGCACGTGAGGAAGCCCCAACCCAAATACAGATGTGCCTGCCTCTCAAGTGTTGAGTGGAATATGCCCAATGTTTTCAGATTTTAGGAAAAAGTGAATGGTGGGCTGCAGTCATATGGAGAGGCAGAGGTCACAGCTTTGGCTTTGAAGAGTGAATAAGTAATGAGACAGGAGCTGGACAAGCCTGAAGCACCAGGGCTGCTCATGGCTTAAATGATTTCAAGAAGGGACCTGCCTGATTAGAATGGGTCCTGGGAATTCAGAGATGAGCCTACTGAACAGGGACACTGCATTCAAATCACAGAGAACCTTGAATGCTGTTCAGAGGGGTCTAGACTTAATGAGATGAGTTATTAGTTTATGAAATCAGTTTGGGACTTTGAACATGGTAATGGTGAAACCACTGCTCTAACGAGAACCATCTGGCAGGCAGCAACATGCAGTGTAGACTGGTCATCACAACACTTTTTTCACAGAGCCTACAGGCACATAGAAGAGATCCAGAGTGTCTGGCATTGCCTGTTTCCTACCCCACCAACCCCACTCCTTCTGGGATCCTCCTGCCTTGTCTGCACATAAAAGAACCAGAAAAGGAAGGACATTGAAAGGATTTTATCTGACAGGATTTTTGTAAAAACGTGGGTGTTTTACCAGGGGCAAAAAATGTTTGAAATCTGCAAGTTTATAAAAATTGAATATGCAAGAGATAATTTACAAATCAGACTGGCCAACTAATTATAAAATAACTGAGTAAATGGAATCACACGGGGCTGGTATAGGGTTTGGGGCCTTTCTTTGGCTTTCAAACAAACTATGAACCCCTGAGTGAAGACTAGGTCCTGGTGTCTCACCCATTTGGCGAGAAAAACACTCTTAACTCGAAGCTCCCGGTGAACTCATGTCCTGACCTCCCTCTCTCCACTCCTCCATCTCTAGATATTATGATATGTGTCTATTAAACAGAAAAACACAAAAGAGACTGGAGGAGGGACTGCTATAATACGATCATAAAAGCACAATTACTATGGCTCATTGGCTAGGGCTTGGAAACACTTTCATTATGGTGAATTGCATCTTTCAACTCGAAAACGTTCTAGAAGTAAACAAATGTGTGGTTAGCAGTTTACCACTTGTGATTCTCAAAATAAGAGTTTACTTCACTAAAAGAAAGGGTAGCTTATGCTACCTTTTCGCTAATTCTGGGGACAAATGTTGATAATACTCATGTACACACTTAGCAAACCCAAACTACTTGAAGGGCAAGTGACACCGGTGGATAGAGACCCAGAGCATTTAAACATGGCATGTGCAGTGTGATAACCATCTCTCACTGGGTGGACAGTAGAGCCAGAGACTGCACAGAATGAAAACATATAAGGCAGGAATCTCCATAATGTAGCACCTGTTTTTGGAAACGTGTTTTAATTGTTATATAGTTGGGTACCCATACCTTAAAAAGGTGCAAGTATAGTCTGCATATAAGTGAAACCATCTGATATCTTTATCTTTTTATTTCTGATTTATTTCAGCTACCATAATCCTTTTCTGTCTCCATTAATGTTGCCACAAATGGCATGAGTTTATCTTTTTTGATTGCTGAGTAATATTCCATTGTGTAAATATACCACAACTTTTTGATCCATTCTTCTCTTTTGGGACATTTCAGCTGTTTCCATATATTGGGTAGTGTAAGTAGTGCTGCAATAAACATAGGACTGCAGATTTCCTTTCAAATTAGTGTTTTTGTAAGAAAATGAAATAATTTTTTAAAGTACATTTCATTTTAAAAAGATACAAGTATAGCTGAGAAAAACTTGAACTTGGAAGCAGAACTTTGACCTACTCCTACCTCTATCTTCTAGTTCCTATGCAGTGAAATCTTCTGGATTCTCAGTTTTCTCATGTGTAAAACAGGTTAGTTGAATTGAAGTATTTTAACATTCCTGTGTTTGATTAATGAGCTCATCGAAGACTAACTACATGTTAAAAATACTCTAAATTTAGTGGATTGTTATTAAGGCTTTTAAGTGATCAACATAGGGGATTGAGATTTGCCTAAATTATATTCCCAACATATGCAAAAAGTACTCTTTGACCAAGTTTTCCAGAAATACTGGATTGTACCAAGTTGAGTTGTTCTTATAGGACTTTTCAAGGTCTTTAATGTGTTGATACATGTGACTCCTTAAAAGGTCTCCACAATTATTTGACGAGAAACTCGCTACTTATCCAGGGAGACCCACTCAGGGGCAGATATTGTTAGTGCTGCCATCTTCAGCTTCCATTGTGAGGCCCACTCTGCAAGCAGCTGCTTTGGGAAGCCACATAGCTTATGAAAGCAGATGTACCGGTCTTGTAGAACTCTGACAAATGAGCCTGCAGAGCAGATATGGTAATTGCTGCTTCCTTTATGTTTCCTGTATGAAATTCCTTCATGGAATATCTCTAGGGAAAATATTCCACCAAACAAGAAGTCACATGTGTAAAATTGTAACTGTTTTCTGACATTTTACATCTTGATCTGAGAGAGAAACAGAGAGAGGGAGAGAAGAGGAAGAGGAGTAAGGAGGAGAAGGAGGAAGATATAAAATGAATTTGAGTTAAATTCACACCAACATCACTGTTTCTTGCTTCTGGTTATTGGCTACCTAAATTTTTATAGCAATAATTAAGTAAAACATCTAAACAGGAGGAGAAGCTGTAATAGTGAAGTATTTGGTATTATGCACACCTGGCTTGAAACCCGGTTTAAATACTAGAAGTTATTGTGATTCTGTAGAACCTGGTTAACACCTTTGAATCTCATTTTCTGCACCTGTAAAATGGGGGCTGTGATGGTAGCTACCTGCAGGGTAACTAGGGTATCATATGAGATGTAGAGATTTTAAGTACAAAATGTGCAAAGCACATGTGTGCCTGTGAGTTCCTATATCCAGATGCCTTGTTATTCCAAGTTCTTTCCCACAATAGAAAAATAAATATAATTCAAATTTAGAGGAGAAAAACCAATTGCTAAATAAAATTTACTTGTGAGAGCTAATAAATGTTGGTCTAAAATGATAAAGAAGTAATTGGTGGTTTTTAATCTTAATGGTTTTTATCTTAAGAAATTCTTTTCTATATGAGACATTCTCTTTCTCTCTGGAAAGTTACCAAATATACTACAGATTTACATGACAATTTCTTCCTTTTAATGAAGTACATGATATATAAGCTTTAGTCTTATGGCCCATCTTCAATGCCAAGAATGAATATTAAATTCATGTAGCATTATAATAAATAAAACCTATATCTTTTAGAACCAAATGTTCATCCTGATCCCTGATATTATTTCAAATGCATTTTATACAAGATGTTTTAAGAAAACTTTTTTCTTTGACTAATATTTCAACTATTTAAAAATAGGTAAACTTTATTATTGTACATTATCACTTGAATAGACTAAATAATTTTAGTGCCTCGATAGACAATTGGCTTTCAAATTAAAGCATGGTGATTTATTTTTAAAAATAAAGAGAAATCATCAGCATTGAAATAGATTAAAATAGATGTCTTATTTAGAATTATAAAAGCAATTCCATTTTTCATATGTCACATTTAAAGCATGGTTATTATTTTAAAAAGATATTTCAAACTGATATTATGGGTTTTTTAACAAGAAAAGCCACCACATAATAGTACAGTGATAAAGGATGAAGCATGAAAAAACAAGAATATCTATTTTAATTTTTCTAACTCATCTAAATGAAAATCATTTACACAAAGACAAATGGGATGCAACTATGAAATTACCAAGCCCACCTATTATGCTATAATAATTAGAAATCATTTGATGAAGATGTACAAAAAAGTCAGTCCCCAAGCAAACGGGAATCATTTTTAATCTAGAGGTTCATATAAAAGAATAATAAAAGTCTCTCTGTATACTGAGAAAATGTTTTAGTTTTCCAGTTCAAGATGGCAGACCAAACACACATTTATTGCCTTTTCTCCTCAAATTCCACCAACAAATATTTACTGAGCACCTACTATATAGTAGCAATTGAAATGAAAGTAACAAGGTGAAAATACAAGGTGTTCATCAAGAAGCCAAAACTTGGGGCAACTTCTCCAAAGTCATGAAGCAAATGAATTCTGCTAATAAACCAAAGAGCAGCAAAAGGGCCCGTAATAGGTCGAGGAAGGTAGTAACAAATGAGCCCTCAGGAGCAGTGAGAACCACAATGAGACTCCTTTTAGTTATTGCCCAAAATAGGAATCATCAACCTTCTATAAAAGATAATAAACATTTTGCAGGTCATACAATTGCTCTCAAAAGTATGCCCTCTGCCATTGTTGTGTGAAAACAGGCCTAGACAACACATAGACAAACATGACTGTGTTCTAATAAAACTTTATTTACAAAAGCAGATAGTAGAATACCATTTACCAACCCCCAATGAAAAATTTTATTCTTATATTAAATAAACCAAAAAGAAATTTAAGGAGAAACTATCTTGCCAGAATTTTACCTTCAATCTAGCCTCTTCTCTGCACCTATGTCTGCCTGCCTTTCCCCACACCCAGGTGATTTGACCACCTCTAGCAGTCCCCTGTCAGTTACACAAGGTGAATCCTAGGACTAATTCTTGACATTTTCTTTCTGAGTCTTAATGTCAACCAACAGTAAACTACTTGTTTTACTTAAGTGAATCAGTTCATTTCTCTCCTCTTTGCTGCCAGTGATACTAGCAGAAGTGCCTGAGTCATTGCAGATCTGTTCTCACCCACCCTATTCCACCAATATCTTCTCCATAGTTTCAATAATTTGTCCAGTGAGTATCAAGTGCTTAATGTGGGCAAGGCACTGAAGATAAATCAGTGAAAAGATATTTTTTTGAAAATCCAGATCTTGTGATGGTATTTATATTCTGATGTATGTGTGGGGTGAGCGGGGCAAGGCAATGGTATATTAGTAATAGAGTGTGATAGAAGGTGTTAAGTGCCATAAGAGGAAAGAAATTTTGAAAAGGGCGAGAGTGAAGGACACCTGGCATGCTGGGCCAGTTGTGGATTTCATTAGGCTGGTCCGGAGAAGCTTCCTTGAGAAGGTGAGTGTCAGGGAGAAGATGAGAGGGCAGGTCACATTCCTATGTATTTGGGGGAAGAGCAGTCCTGCCCAAAGGAAAGGTGTGGACAAAGCTCCCATGGGGGGAGCATGCCCGTGTGTTTGAGGTCCAGTGGCTGCAGCAGAGCTGGCAAGAGGACACATCGTAGTTGTCGTAGGTGAAGCCAAAGACTCAAGCCTCTGTGAGAGAAACAAGAAACCACAAGAGGGTTTTGAGCAGAGGGTCTGACTTCAACTTCAAAATAAAAGCTGATGATGCAAGGAGGTAGGGGCAAAAAGGAGGGGATGGCAGAGACCCAGGCAGCCAATGATGGTGAATCAGAACGTGGCCTTGAGGGGAAGCAAAGTATGGATTCTAGGTGTATACTGAAGGCGAAGCCAACAAGATTTTCAAATGGATTGGAATGAAGTGGGAGAGAAAGCAAGAGGTGAGGGGATCCTGAGGTCATCCTCAGAAAGATGGAGTTGCTTTGAGAAAAGTGGCTTGTGGTGTGGGCCAGGAGGAGCTTGATACTGAACAAGCTTCATGACACACTGCATTTGAGGGTCTTCTGTTTAAAAAACACACCTGTCCTACCTGGTCCATCATTACATTTTCCCTCTTAGATGATCATTACAAAGAGGACTTCTCCATGTGAACGATGTGAAGCTCTGGCCTGGGTGCTCACCATCTCTCTAGTTCTATATAGGCACACCGAGACATGTTGTGGCTTCATTCAAGACCATCACAGCAAAGCAAACACTGCAGTATAGCAAGTCACATTGGATTTTTGGTTTCCCAGGGCACATGAGAGTTAGGATTACACTATACTGTAGTCTGCTAAGTGTGTAATAGCACATTGAAAAAAAATATAGATATCTTTATTTAAAATACTCTTTACTGGGGTATACCTCAATTAAGCACTGCACTATGAAGCATCTGCAGCCACAGTGGCACAAGTTCGATCTCCATCCAGGGAGGTGACCCACATGGCGCAGCAGACCTCTCCTGCCTTGCCCACTGCTTCCCTTCAGTACTGTATTCTCCACTCTGTCTCTGGTGAATCCTCTCAACCCCCATATCTGGCCTGTACCCCAGTTCTCAGATGCATAAATAAAATCTTTAAAAATAACTGAAAAAATAAGATACCCTTTATTGCCCCCAAATAAATGCTAATTAACATCTGAGCTTTCAGTGAGTTGTTATTTTGGTTTTTTTTTAAATATTTATTTATTTATGCACACAAGAGCTGGGGTACAGGTCAGAGTCGCGGGAGGTGAGAGGATTCACCAGACAGAGTGGAGAGCAGAACAGGCAGACAGACTGAAACACACTGCCGAGGGCAGCAGTGGGCGAGGCAGGAGAGGTCTGCCTTGCCATGTTGGTCCCCTCCCCGGCTGGCTGCAGGGATTGAACTCGTGCTGCAGTGGCTGCGTTTTGCTTCATAGTGCGTTGCTTAACCCACTGCGCCACCAGAGAGGCCCGTTATTTTGTTTGTTAATGAAGGATTTGAAGAGTAACATCAAAAAGATCACTGATGATATATATCACTATCACAGATAACGTCATAAGGAAAATGGATGAAATATTGTGAGAACTGCCAAATGAGACACAGAGACACGAAGTGAGCACATGCTGTTAGAACAACGGAGCTGACAGGTGGGCTCCACAAAGGGTTGCCGCCCACCTTCAGTCTGTAAAACAAGCAACATTTGTGAAGGGAAGTGATACAAAGCAAAATGAACAAGGTACAGGTTTCCCCTTTGGACTCCTACTTCAGGCCCTTCCACTTCCTTGAAAAAGATGTTCTTTCCCAAAAGCCCATTCCTGCTCTCTCCATTCTTCATCTCAGTTAAATCTTATTCTCGAGCTTGGGATCTCAGTTGGACACGCTTACTTTGCAGAAAACTTCAGGTCTCCTCTCTGGGCACCCTTCATTTGCTTCCTGCAATTAGATGATTGTCTAATTATTTGATACATGTCCTTTCCCCACTAGATTACAAACTCCCAGCGGAGCTGGTTTCATGTCTGCTTTGCTCACCAATGCATCTGTAATGCCTGTCACAGCATCTGGCCTTAAAGTACTGAGGAAATATCAGTTGAATAAATGAATGAGTGACAGCTTACTAGCCCTCCCCCCAAAAGAAAGCACCAGCTCACATATTTACTCTCTTGGGGAGTCTTTGTAAAATTTTAGTATAAGGAATATCAAACTAGAAACAAACAGAGGAAAGAGCACAACATTTTTATTTGTAATAATTATTAAAGCCATTCAATTTCATTATGCTCATTAAGAAGTCTAAGCCATGACTGATCTCTACCTTATAAAATACGGTGTTGCTCACTAGATTTCTGGTTCTCCTCAGAAACCAGAATGTACTGCAGACTTGCATTGGCCCTCCTTTTAAAGTTCAGTCGTGTGACCTTTTTTGCTCACTAATAAGAAGCAGAAGTCACAGGCATCAATTCCAGCAGAGGTATTTCAAGGCTGATGAGCAAGTCTCCAGTCTTACCTACCTGTACTAGTTTTACGATAAGAAATGACACTGACTGGGTGACTCAACTACAGAAATTTACTCTCACATGATTCCAGAGGCTAAAATTCCAAAATCAAGATATCAACCAGAACATGCACCCTCTGAAGACTCTACATAAGAAACTTTCCTGGCCTCTTGCAATTTCTGAGGATTCCTGGGTGTTCCTTGATTTGGAGATGCAATATTCCAAACTCTGCTATACCTTACCTGGCCTTCTCCCTGTATGTCTCTGTCTAAATATCTCTTCTTTCTCTTAAAAAAGACACTAGCCATTACATTTTGGACCCACTCTGCTCAGTATGACCTCCCCAAATTAATTGCATCTGCAAAAACCATACTGCCAAACAAGGTCACATTCACAAGGACTAACTACTTGGAGCTGAAAATTGTGTCAGGAAGAACACAACATAACCCACAGCATCACATTATATACACAGTCATGAAGCACAGGTTGAGATGTAGTTTGCATCAATGCCTGAGCCCCAGAGTGACTGTAATGAGGGAGGTTTGTGTCTCCTGACTGGCTCACGTATTTCAGTCACCTGTTCACCAAGTAGAATGGCAGGGTGAGTCACCTACACCAGGTGAAGTATTTATTCCACTGATTTTTGCTGGTTATCTCCAACTGATCCAATAATTAAATATGTGCACAGAGTATACTATTTTCTTTGACTTGTCTCCAGAATGTTCTCAAAGGACATACTCCTGTGCAGCACCAATTATTCGTGAGTACCTGTCATATGCCCATCATTGTGCCGAGAGGGGTATATGGGAGATTACACACAAAGCTCTGAATCACAAGGTGGGCACAACCTAAACTGGTGGCAGGACATAAAGAACACCTGTCAGCTTTGGCTGAATAGTCAGAGGACACCAAATAAGATTTAGTAAGGGGTATCAGAGCTCCCAGTCTGGTTTAGGCACCGTGCTAAGGACTTTACAGATATCATAATCATTAAACCCAATGGAGGCTGTACCCTATGTGGCTGGTATTTTATATCCATTTTTGTAGTCGAAAAAACAAGGTTTGGAAAAGTTAAGTACTTGCCCAACGGTGACTCAAGATTCTTAATGCAGGTTGGTTGAATTCACAAATACAGGGTCCTGTGGATTTTCTGGTACTGATATTTTAATTCAGTAGGGCCTTGTGATCAGCTAAAATTAGACAATCTACACTTTGAACTACACAAAGTTTGGGTCTTCTCTACAGTTATCTTTGGACTAAACTAATGGTGTGGCACCACCACCAAGTTAGGATGATAAGTAGACTAGAAGAGGTAAGTTACTCTTCAATTTCTATCTCGGTATTGATAGGTTGGTTCTCACACCTAACTTGTTTTTCTAAATAAATTGAAACACAACCTTTCATCTTTCTTTTTATGAAACAGAATAAACTTTCAGACTTCCTTTTTCTCATTTGGCCATAGATGCAATAATTTGTGACATCAGGAGCTTTTGTTTCTCCTCTAAAACATTAAAACAATTAAAAGAAACAACATGATCAAAAGAAACAACATGGAACCAAACCAACCCGATTTTTAAGCGTTTCCAACCTTATTTCAAAACAGCCTTATGAGGGTTGTTTTCCAAAGAACCATGTATCAAGCCCTTACTTTTGAAACCTGATTTTCTAGGTTGGCATATCCTGTTTTTGTGCTTGGAGAAGCAGGGAATACCCAAGCTGGCATTCAATAGTAGCAAATATGAAATAGCCCATTTAAAAAAAGTTGTAGGAATGTTCAAATCCATGTTGACTGGTTTTTACATTTACCCGTTGCATTCCCATGCTAGCGTTGGCATGGAGACTGGAAAAGGAAACTTTCCACCAATCTGTCACTTGCTACTGTTTCCACTTAGTTTACTGTGAGTTCAACTTTCCCAATTTTTTAAAAGTTAAAAAAAGAGTTTGACTTTTGTTTTCTGTTTCAGGACATTTCTCAAACATGAAAACACGTGTAAAAGGAGGTTTTAAAAATCAGTCAAAGATTTAGCTTACCAAATATTCAGCTGTTTAACATTCGGATAATTGCCTGCTTTTTTTTTTTTTCCACATCTTAGTCTGAATGCTTTGGCATGGGGGAGCCCCACAGTCTGAAAGTAACTTTGCCCTGACTCTCCTCACTGCATTTATTAAAAAGGCTGAAAAACGCATCTGCTTTTCAACAGTTTGTGGTCCACCAGGGACAAGGGAAAGTCAGAGGGTCTGAGATTCAGGAATAAAGTAAGCCAGCTTGGTGTGGTCACAGTTAGGCATTATTGACACCATTTTTGTTGAGGAAAAACAGGCTGAGATTCTTGAAGAGATGGAGGGCAAGTTTGTCACTGGTCTTCCCATGGGTGACCTAGAACCCAGTAGGCACTCAATTCGGATTTACACGAATCAATGTCCTGTGGAAGACTGAAAGCTGGAAGGTAAAATGCTGCCTACCTAGGATCGGAGGGACCTGGGCTAGCACCCGAAATCAGGCAGTCTCATTTCCCCTTGGCACCATCCTCAACTGAAGCTGGGGTGATGCTAAGGAGGGAGGAATGCCTGTGAGGAAAATCAGAGGAGACAGTCGGGAACAGATGTGGGCAGAAAGGGAAAGCATTTGAAATGAAAGAAATGCATTGGACTCCCACGGATGGAAGGACAAGCCCCTCAATATTGTTTGCGGTGTGGGATTAGGGGTGATTTTGCTCTCCCTTTGTTCTTTACCCCTGTCTTCTACGTTTCCAGTTTGTTTGTTTGCTGTCTAGCTTTTCTGTTCAGTTATTGGACCAGTGAGGACAGACGGGGCGCGGTACCTGGCAAACAGCAGGGGGGCTCTGTAAAGACTTGCTGAACAAATCAACAAATACAGAGGGTCTTGTTCCCCACCAAGGCTCTGGCGACTCCCCTCCCAGCACCTCCATGTGTCCACAGCGCCTGGCACGTAGTAGGCGCTCCTTGAACATCTGCAGAGCAAATGAGCTGCAAGTTTTCGGCGCTGAGCACGTGGAGCTTTGGAAACCAGGGCAGCAAATGAGTGTGTCTCAGACCACAAAAGCCATTCTGGCGCGTGCGAAAGCAGCGGCGGGCGACAGGCGAGGGAAGGGGCCAGAACGGGGCGCCCCGCGGGGGGCGCTGCCTGCGTGGCGCCCGAGGCTGGGGTGCGGGGAGCCGCGCGCCGCACGTGCGCGTCTCGGAAGCCGGCCCGGCCGGGGGTGGGCGCGCGTGTGCGCGTGGGGCGTGGGGTGTGTGCCCGCGCCGTGCCCCCCGCGCGTGCTGCCGGGCGGGCGCCGGCGTGAGTCACGGCCGGGCTCGCCTTTATAACGGCCGGCCGGAGGCTCGCGGGAGCCGCCCTCACGCCCGCCGCACAGCGCTCAAGCCAGCGCGCCCCCAACGGCCCCCAACGGCCGCCTAGTCCCGAGGGCGCCATGAGGAGCCCGCGCTGCGCCCCGCTGCTGCTCCTGCTGCTGCTGCCGCTGCTGCTGCTCACGCCCCCCGCCGGGGAAGCCGCCGTCATCACCGGGGTAAGCGGCCTGCGCACCTGTCCGCGGGGATGCGAGACCGCCTTGCGCTTGGGGCCGGCCGCGGGGCTGGCCGCGGGGGCTCTCGGGGCCGGGGGAGGCTGCCTCGCGCAGGGACACCTGCCTCGCTCGCCTCTGGACGCACTTGCAAAAGTGCCCTGCTCCAAAAGCAGTAGGCGGCCCGGGACGCAGGGCGCGCCCCAAGAAAAAGTGACCAAGTGTCATCCCACCACCTTCTCCCGCTGGCCTCTTCCTTCTCTCCGCGTAATCTCTCCTCTCGTTTGGTCTGCATTTCCGTTAAGCCGAAAGTTTTCTTTCAGAGTCCTCCCAAACACCTTGTCGAGACGCTCCAGCCTCGAACCTTAAAAGTTGAGGGGCCCTTCCGGAAATGCAAAGGGGCGAGACGTAGACTCCAGAGCTCGAGAATCTTAATCCTGTAGTCAAGGAGTTTGCTCCTGGTGCGCCCTCAGCAGAAGCTCTTTGAAACAACTTGGTCTGAGGCCATGTGTGCGCTTTGAAAGGCAATTGTGGGCGCTTCCTTTTCGTTCCTGGGCATTTTTTTCCCAGCGCCCTGAGGTTCTCCCTGGAAAAGTTTTCCATTTCTAATTACTGACGGAGCACCTCCGGTGCTCTGGCATAATTTCGGAGTGGGTTGCCATGTAGATTTTGTTTCAAGTTAGAGAAGACGTCTTCATCATTTTTGGAAGTAGGAACTAACCAATTTTACTCTCACCAACATAGTTTTCTTTGTGTGGATCTAAAGGTTGAGCTTACATTTTAAAAGTCTAGTGTAGTTTACATCAATAATTTTAAGTCTAGTTTCACATCAATAAATTAAAAAACGCTACCATTCCTGGTGGTTTAACTGCTTTGCTCTTCTTTTAAGTGAAATTATGCCTGAAGTTCCTTTAAATATGTAAGTGCACGTTATAGAGTTTAAATACAACTTCTGTATTTGAAATACTAATACATGATAAAATTAACAAGTTCAAAGAAAATGTCATTGTCTTGAGAAAATAAAACACTGATGTCTCCCTCCATGTCAGTACTTTACAGCATATTGAAAGCTCTTGTTGACAGTTTTGGTTGTGTCCAATAGACAATTATAAGCATTGTGATATTTAGTAGAATAATTTGGAGATTTTTTAAAAAGCTGTATTTGAAAAGCTTTGTCAGTAGCCACAGTTTGTGTTTGGGAAAAAAAAAGTTTTTACAGCTCTCACATGAGAATTGAAACAGGATTGTTTTTTTTTCTCCCTCTTCCCCTGCTGGCTCATTTTAAATTTCTTCTAATCCTCTGAGCCCAAAATTCCTTTGCAATATAAGTATCTTTTTGTTCCATTCACAGGACAACACTATTTGAATAGATTTGCAATGGGTTATGGATGGAGGGCCTTAGGAAACAGCTGTCTAATTAAAAATATATAAACCTATGCAGTTCTTTATAAATATTTCCAAGAACTGAAGCTTTTCATTACAAAATGAAATCTTATCACTTTGGATAGTTATCTGTTAGAGAGGTTTAGACTGGTCTTATATAGTTATGTTTGCTGTTTTTGTTCTTTTCACTCAGTGTTACAAAAAGATAATTAAAAAAAAAATCTCTAAAGCAACATGGCAATAAAGAAATGTAGTTATGTCTCCATGACAGGAACCATCTGGAGTCAAATGAAAAACTCAGTAACTTATTTAATCTGTTGTCCTAAGAATGTTAAACATCCAAACGATTGATTGAATTTTTAAAGATTTTGGTTATTTTATAAAGGAGAGGTAATAGGGCTTCAGAATTCAACCCTGAGCATCTGAAATAAAATACTACCTGAAGCTCTCACCTTAAATATTTACTTTGGGGAGGTAATATATGCACTTATCTTGAAATTAGTTTATCTGTCCACATAGTTTTGTTAAGACTTTCCGAAAAACGCCTCATACTGAGCATCTCAATTGCGGAATTGCAGTCACCATGTAGCTGTGATTTCTGGCATACAGATAACAATTGAAAATGGAAATGTGTAGCTATGGTCCTATCATCCAGGCACTCCAAGATACTTTTTGTAAATAGACTGAGAAAGAATTCTAGTGGGAGAAATAAATCAACTCGAAAGCAAGTTAATTGGTCACTCCATGAAAAATAATGAATGAGAACATGCCCATATAATTATGTTTTGAGAAATTATGGCTGTCCCCAAAACTGAGAACTTAGAGGAAGTGTTTTTGTTGTTGCTGATAAATACCCATTTAAATTTGTGCTGAAGTTCTAGCCTTTTTGTCTCCTTACCTATAAAGTACAAGATGCTTTTACCTTATCACTTACAAAACAGATTACTGCATACTATTCAAACAAAGCATCCTATTTTTTGTTGATGTGAGGGAAGAACAATAGTTCTTCAGGTCCATTTTGATGCAAATAGTTTTAGGCTTCCTTATTTATTTCTACTTAGTGGAATAAAAATGTGGAAAGTCCTTCATCATTGACTCTGATTATATATGTATTTGCACTTTTTATATTGGGAGGATATAAAGTCGTAAATAATCATTGTTGTCACTTGCGTCTTTAATGTGATTGCATTTCTTAATCTGATGGATCTTATAGAATAGTTCATGTAATTTTGTGATATACATTTATGAATATCATAAGCCACTAATTTCCTTTCTGTGGGTTACTCACCACCCCTCCCATAAAAAAAAAAAAATGTAAGACAAAGTCTTGGTCTGTCCATTCTCAATCCAAGAGCATTCTTTCTTTATAGAGGAAATGGTGAAAATCAAGTCAGTGGTGTGAGGAACATCAAGTCTCATGAACCAAAATGCAAATATTTGAAAGGGAAATGAGCACTTCTAAAATTTACATGAGTGCCTTTATGGGTCTGGAGCATTTCATGCCAGATTTAGAGACCATTTAAATCCCTTTTTAAGGTTGGGCCCAATGTATTCTGCAGTTAATAGTCATAAAATCTTGTGATTCGATTTATATAGTTCCTAATGGCCATGTACGGTATCAGACTAATAAAGACTCATTTTTCAAGTTCAAAGTCAATTCAGCCTTAAAACACTGAAAAAGGAGAGCTGGTTTTGCTTATTCAAAGATCTTGTACTTAAGATTTTTACAATCTGTGGGCCACTGTTTAGGCAATTTTTTTTTTTTAATCTAGGAGACTCTGAGCAGGTTTTATTATAAATGTGTATGCAAATGAAGGTGACAGTTCTTTTTTATATGTGTGATTATTAAAATCATAGAGTATTTTTTATTGCTATTTTTAGATTTTCTCAGCCTGAGCCTTTCCTGCTCTCTATATTTATCTGTGTGTTTATTACATTTCAGGCCTGCGACAAGGACCCCCAGTGTGGTGGAGGCATGTGCTGTGCTGTTAGTATCTGGGTTAAGAGCATAAGGATTTGCACACCGATGGGCAAAGTGGGAGACAGCTGCCACCCGCTGACTCGCAAAGTTAGTATATATGTTTGTATCACAGTATTTCTCTTCTGTTGGTGGTGCCTGAACTCTAAGCCAGGCCTGTATGACATGAAGCCCAGGGTCATGTGCTTGTGGTTAGAGGTTAAAGAAGATGGTAATGGAAAAGCCACCTCCTCTCTCTCATCCCCTTTCCATTTTAAGGAACTGTCTCCTTTACCATCCTTATTCTAGTGAGCTTTTTCATATCAGTGCTTTCATGCCATTAGAAACATTTCATAAAAACAATTTCAAACACATGAATTTGCTGTAAAATTATTTAAGACATAGCATGTATTCACATATATATGTGTTATGCATATACATATTTTTTATACTAGTTATCCTTTGCAGAAATCAGAGTAAAGAAGTTCTTGAAAATTTTTTTATTATCAGATCTACCAATAAAGCACACATAAGTCTGTTTTGTGTTTTTGCAAAAAGTCATCTATACTATAACTACACTTTTATTTAAAAAGTCCTATACTTTTAAATTTAGGGTTTTTAAAATGAAATCCTATATTTTGACTTTCTCCACGGGATACTGTGTATCACAACCCTAAAGGTTAGTATTTAATTTTCCAATTTACTATCTGACAGCTCAATATCACAATGATCTAAGCAACATTTTGCAAAATTGCTGCCAGTTAGTGGCATGACCGTAGGATGGCAGGGTTGGACAGGGCTGCAGAGGCTGTGCTGCAGAACTTCTATCTGCAGGGTCCAGGCAGGTTTGCATGCAGGAAAGCGTGGCGGGAAACAAGAGGAAGCAGAGACGTGTATGGGCCCTTCGATTCAAAAACTGTGGAAACCCAATGTGAATTCAGCAAAGCTCCCAGGGGATCCAGGGTGCTGTGCCTTGCCCTCTCCCAGTGCTGCCTTTCTGCTTTATCCAGCAGGAAAGTGAGTCTAGGGACGCTGAAGGACAAGTCAGGCTGGGTGCCTCCCTGGAGGCTGAGCTCTCTTTGTAGTGTTCATGCTACACATGGCATTTCGTTCACTTGAAAAGAGATTGTTTGCAAAACAAACTGAATCTACCTTCTGGCTTTTTTTTTCTTTTTTCATATGTGGTTTGGGGTTTAAAACTGTAGTAAGAACTAAACATGTTTCCTGTACTCCACAGTCACAGATAACAAACAGCTCATATTTAGACTTTCTCAGAATGAGCATAATGAAATAAATCGGCTTGCTGGCTGAGGCTCAGCTCTGTGAGCTGTAGGCTGGACCCTGTGTTTTTGAAGGCTGTCTGAAGGCTGTCTTTGGCTTTCCTGTGGTTTCCTGAAGACATACTTCTGTTATATTTAGGCCATTCCTCCCACCGTTTTACCCCTGAATACTGTGCTGTCATTAAACATGACATGCACCTTTTTGTTCTGGGCCACTTGAAGACAGGAAGGTGTTTTAAACCGTTAGGTGTTGTCTGTCTCAATGCCAAACGCATCACAAGGAGGTGAAACAAGCCCAGCTGCCTGTTTCACTGACCGCAGTTTTTCGTTCCTCTTCTCGAATGTGAGGCGTCCATTATGCATCGGAGCCATGTCACCAAAAAGTTTGCTCTTAACTCATCTTTGTCCTTGAGAAATGTTTTGTGTACGGCAATAGTCAAGCCTCACACGTCCTAGATACTAGAATCAAGTAGCCCATTTGCTAAAACAGGCTAAAAGTGAAAGGTGACACATTCTGTGGAGCTGTTTGTGGCTTAATAGCAGTAATAGCTGCTACTGGTTGAGTGCTGTGATGTATCACACACTCTCTGCTGACTGTTATGTGTGTGTTTCTTCCTTAGCACACCACAAGCCTGTGAGTATTTTATTTCTGTCACATTCTCCATACAACATTAAAGCCTTGGAGCGTTCAGTAACTCATCGAGGTCACAGGTGACAGGACAGAGGGCAGACGCCGGGTTTCACTTCTTTCTGACACTCCGCTGACTGTGATCTCCATCACTGTGCTCTTCTACCTCCAGGAGAGCTGTTGTGGTGTTTGATTCATACATTTTCCAGTCCAGTTGACCAAAGCTGATTCACAAGGGTAGAATGGTCACTAGGATGAAGGGCGGGTTCCCAGGGGGAATTTGTTGCATTCCTATGTAGTTCTGATGAGATTTCCAAATCTGAGCTATTTAAAAGAGAGAACCAAGTTCTGGTTTCCCGGTTCCTGGGTCACTTCTAATTCAGGTTTGGATGCAGGGTCTGTTCCGAAACTAAACTAAATCAGTCTTCTCCTGTAAGCCAAGATATAGCTCTGTCTATTTTCATCATTAAAATGCAATCTTTAATAACAGATTATGATTTTCATAGTTTTATGAAAAGTGATCAAGTAACCAATGTCATAGAAAAAACAATTTTCTGTCCGATTTAAATGTTCAAGTCAGATCTCACTTGAAAAGTGTTCCTAGAACTCAGTTTTATAGCTAGCTATCTTACTGGTTCTTTTGTGTCTTGAAAATACATTTTCATACATCATTTCGAAGATCTGTTTTTTAGAGTAAGTCCCTGAGTTATTACTTTTTCTGGGTGATGTTAACCTGTCCTGGTAAAAATCTAGTTTCTTCCAGAATACTAACTATATTTAAAATAACTAAAATAAAGTGCTTTTCTGGTAAATAATTTGTACAGTACTCAACACTGCTTTGAAGTGTAATAGATCATTAGTAGGTGGCAAAAATGTACACACTGCATAGAAAATTCTGTTTTATTGTGATATGTTAATGCTTAAAAATTCTTTTAAGGAAATAGTCTTGAAGTCACAGGGTTTGGTGTTTTTAAAACAGAAGGTTGTCACTAAACGAAGACTATCACATTTTACCCATAAAAGTGTTTATTTTGATAAAGTGAACAATATTTGATGAATTAAATTGAAAACATTGTAGGTAGGAATTGAACTGGCTGAGTTCAGTGTACGATCTTATTTCAGATGTACCAGTTCACTCACAAGGTTGACAGTCCTTCCTAAGCTTAATTTTGTAATTGTCTGGCTTTGAACTTTACACTTGATAATTAAAAAAGGGAAGAAATTCAAGTCCACCTAAGAAGAATGTGATGCATGTTTTCTAAACAAATTTTATGGCAAATAATAATTTTAACATATATTCATTTCTAGCAATTTTTTAACAGTTGAGAATGAGTTATTGAATCATTTATCTACAGAGAATATTTTGCTGTCTCTTAAAATAACAGTGTTTTAACTTATATTGATACCTATACTTTTCAGAGTTTACAAAAGAGATTAGCCTTTTCTATCCAATTCTGATTACTAGTTAATTTTGGAGGTTTATAATTATATGATTAATACTTTTAATTTTATTGCTTATTGTTTTACAATTTTTTTCTAATCAAACAACTCTTTTTTCTCCAAAAAATTAATCTTTTTTTTTTCACTTTGCTCACTTTTTATTAAATTTTTAGTACCACTTTTGTTTTCTGTTTTACCTACACTTTAAAATTTGACCAGTGCTTTTTTCTTTTCTCAAGAAAAAAATTTCAAATTTAAACCTGGGTGTTGTTCATATTTAAAAATAAAAGAAGATTTAAAAAATTAATAGCTGTTTCTATTTTAGAACCAACCTATGCTGAAATATTGTAAACATAATTATAATTTCATAAGACTTGTTTGAATACTAATTAAAATGTAGCTTATAGACAAAAAAGATAACCTGCTAACTAACTTCCTTGTCGTCACTGTCAAATCAGAGCCACTGTCTACATTTGGTTTCTCAGAGCAACTTTGTAGTTGTGATTTCAGGTTTAAACGGCAGAGAAATTATCAAGACATAAAACTGCTTTAGTCTAAGATGGGGTTTCTAGGCCTGGGCCTGCTTTGCATTTTGGATCAGGTCACTTTGGGGGTCTGTGCTGGGCCCAGTAGAATGTTGAGCAGCATTCCTGGCCTCTGCCCCCACAGACGAGGTCACTTCCTGCCCAGTAGTGACATCCAAGTGTGAGACATTGACAGATGTCCCCTGGGTAGGGTTGGGGGAGAGGTGGGGTATGAATTCTGTGGTTGAACACCACTGCCCTTACTCAGTCTTCCTGGAAACGGGGTAGGAGTCACCAGCACGCCTGTCTCTTTGGGCCCTCGTCAGCTTCCCAAGCACAGCTCAGGACCCTCTTGTCCACACCAGGTGCTGTGGCTACCGCAGATGAGAGCCAGGGTGTACGTGGGTTTGCCTTGACCCATAGAAGCTACCACTCTTATTTCTTCTAAGTCTTTTGTGCCCCTCTAGTCCCAGAGGCACAAGACCTTTGTGCCCACTGCTCTCCCCAGCCTAGGCAAGGTTCCACACAGCAGAGGGATTCTCGGAAATATCAGCGTCTCAGAGAGGTCCAGGGCAGCATTAGTCTAGGCCCCATGTTAACCCTCTACTCTCAACAGGGTACTAGATAAATCATGGATGACTTAGGTCTATATGGATATATATCTCGCCCAAACAGTTTTGAAGAAACAGTGTAAAACTTTGCCAAATTCAGTGGCAATCTTGATGATTATTAAAACCAGAAACTGTGGGAGTATGGAACTTTCAGTTTTTATTTTATGTATGGCTATGCAGTTTGAATTTTTTCTTAAATATTTCCCTCTATTGAGAAAAGTTGTAATGAAAATGGCTTTATTTCAAATAATGTAACAGTAACAGTGCCTTTTAAGTCATGTGACTACATGTATTCTGTTAGGATTCCCTTTTTTTATAACTGACTATTTTGAGAGACATCAAAAACAATGTTTGTTTCATATTAGTGCTATTTCCTCTTTAAAATTGCTGCAAATAGGTAATAACCATGCCTCCTTGAGCGTGCTGGCGGGCCTGCCTCCGCATTTTCTGTTTGAAGGTGTAGACTGTTAGAAAATTGGGTCAAGCGGATGGTTGATTTTGAAGTAAACCACCAAATTTGACTGAATGGTTAGCTCCTTGACTATCTTTGTTTATCTGCAAATTCATCTTCTGTAATTACTTTCTCGTGCACTTGTCATAGATGCCTACCAGGTTTGTCACATAGTACATGCACAGCCAACATCTGAACTGAGTGGGCGGGTCGAGAATTCAGCAAGTGTCTAGTGAAAGTATCACACCAGTACTCGAGGTCTTGGTCAGGAGGAGCTCACAGGTGGAAGGAAAGGAGGGGAGCAGCACTGAGCTCGTGCAGTTAGGAAATGCTTAGAGGAGGGAGAAGCACAGCCAGGATTTGGAAAAAGGAGGTAGGTTTGCTGAGAATAAGGAGAGGACATCCAGGTATAAAGAGACAGTCGGACAGTCTAGTCATGAGGTTAGTGTCAGTTGAGGAACGTCTGGGTTGATGTGTGCGTGGTCTTGCTGCCCTTGCTAAGAAGATAAGTAAAAGAGTTGTGCAAAGATGTCTTTGAGAGTGTCACAAAATGTCACCTTGCACACCCGTGCGGGGCTTAAAACGTGAGGGCTGTCAGCTTCTTTGGCTTCACAGTCAGCCCCTGTCTTGAGTTTGGTGGTGTGGGTCACACTGGCAGGGTGACGGCAGCCACAGGACCTACGAGGGTCACCCCTTCACCTCCAGAGAGTTCACAGTCCGTCATGGGGAGAAGGAAGGAGACAGGCGTTTAACCCGTATTTTCCTAAGAGTCCATAATACACAGTGCTAAGTGCCACGTATTCATAAATAAAACAGACGAGGCCTGTCCTTCAAAGAGTCTAGAGTCTGGCATTTGAGAAAAAAATTTGGCAAAATTTGGAAGAAAATGGGATTGGATTTGATGATGACTCGTAAGCTTTCTAGCTGGTGACCTCAACTGCCATGTTACTACTTCACTCCAAGAGGAAGCCACATAGCTTATGTCAAAGTGAGGTGACAGTCTGGCTCATTTTTCTTGGATACTCGGGTTTGGTGTGGAGTTCCTACACTAGCTGTAGGAGTAGTGGCCTTTTTTCTGCTGCTTTGAAGACAGCAGAACCCCCTTGGCAGGTCAAAGAGTAACCACAGTGTTTTGGTATTTAAAGCTCAGAACTTCCCTGTCTATCCTAAGGGCACTTACTGGCCACCTGAAACTGTCTTACTGGCTGTCTACCTTTCATCATTAAAGTTTAAGCTCCCCTCAGCCAGGGCCTCTCTGTTTTCTGTACCACTGTATGCTTGATGGCTAAAATAGCACCTAGTATTTTTGGCAACAATTAATAGAATGAGTAAAAGAAGCCTGTTTGTCCTCCATGTATACCAGTTTGACATGCTCATTATCCTTATAGTTCCCTCATTTCAGACTCATTTTTCTTGGATACTCTGCCTGTGTCAGTGTTCCTCATCCTCAGTCCATTGACATTTTGGGTCATTCTTTGTCATTGGGGCTCTGTCATGTGCACTGTGTTTGGCCACATCCCTGATCTCTTACCCACTAGATGCCAATAGCACTGCCCTGCTGCCCGGTGGTGATAACCAAAAATGTCTTTGGACATTGCTAGATATCCCCTGGTAGTGGGGATGGAATCACCCCCAGTTGAGAGCCACTGGGAAAACATTAATTTTAGGCTTGGCAAAAAAGGAAGCTTTCAGTTTTCAGGACAAGAAATGGATCTCATACTATACACTTGTAATTGGCCAAGCGAGTACAGCTGTACCCACCTCCTTTGACTTTCATGCTGAAAACAGATGAGCCAGCCAGCCAGTCATGTACCTGACACACACAGTGACAGAACCATTCTGAGTACAAGTCTCCATGGAGCCAGTGGCCATAGTACCAGATACAGACACTGTCATCAGAGCCTTGAACCGCCTGTCCTTTCGAAAAGACAAAGACATTGGGTGGCTCCGCCTGTCCACCACGTACTTACCTTGCTCGCCTATTGCTCCCTTTCTTCCATCAGTATTTATTGATCTCAATCATCTCCCTGGCCCTTCCAGAACCATTTTGGAAATGGAAGGCAGGAAAGAAAGAAGAAGAAGAGAAGAAAAAGGAAAAAGGAGGTAAGAAGAACATGAGCGTGGTGTCACCCAAAGATAACACCGAGAACATTGGTTGTTGGACTGCCATAGAGTTGGTTCTGTCCTATCAGTTCAGCGCCCCCCAAATGGTTAGAATGGTTCTGCCACTGTCTGCTAACTGTGTGTTTTTTTTAAATGCGTAAAGGAATTATTTAGAAAGCATCTGGAAGGTGCCTCTCGGATGTCTTCCTAAGGAGAGATGGTGTGGGGTGGCCACTTTTGGCGGGATGCAATAGGAAATACACTAGAATGATCCTGAATAAAGCATTTGATCTGGGGAACAGAAAGGAAACATTTTCTGCTATGTTTACACCATAGAAGCATCACTGAGGCAGGAGTCTATAAGAGTTTGTCTCTCTTGTATTACCCTAGATTGGAGTGATTTTGTTTTGACTATTCACAGCCTCCACGTCTGGGCTATTCTTTGACATCACTTGCAGGGCGGGCAGATTCTCAGGAGGGCACCATTCCTTGGGGAAGGAAATGAGTTTTGCTCAGACTTTAGAAAGCATACATAGTGTGAGCAGACCACGCGCCAGCCGGCACAGGGAGCAGTTGCTGCTCAGCTCCCTTCAGTCCTACTGTGCTGGTGGCCTGGGCAGGACTCTGAAGCATCAGCTAAAGGACTCAGAATGAAGCCGGCCTCTCACTGCTTGCTCCCCCCTCCCTAGGCCGAGTTTAGTTCCGTTTCTTCCATTTCTGCAAACTGATCTCGCCTCCTTTCCTAATTGTCCTCTTCTTCCTCCCTGCTCACCACCAAGATTTTGACTCCTGGGCATTGTGTGCAAACATGTGACTTTATATGTTGCCCATTGTCTGTGGATTTATACTTGCTCATTAGGTGTGTGTGTGTGTATATATATATATATACACATAGTCTATACATATACATGTATATATGACATACGATATATATGTATATATACATATATATGGCATGTATATATGTATATATGACTATGTATATATACATAGTATACAGTCTATATAGTGTGTGTGTGTGTGTGTGTGTATATATATATATATATATATAGTTGTGCCCATGATATTATACTCTCCCTCAGGAGCATTGCTAGAAGAACACGATTAAAAAAAAATATATATATATGTATAACACTTGATGACTAAAAGACTTGAGCCATCTGGTCCAACTTCCAGCCAAATTTCTAGTGATGGGTGTGAGACCCTGGATGAGTTACTAATAGCTCTGCGCCTCAGTTTGCCATCTGTAAAATGGGTGTAATTGGAGTGTTTGCTGTCTTCACAGGGTGGTTGTAAGGATGCAACAGGACAAAACATACAAAAGTGCTGCGCTTGCTGCCCAACGAGCAGTTTATATTCCATCGACACTAGTTATTTAAAGACGTATCTCAAGAACAGTTTGTTTGTTTTTGTACAGTTCCTGCTCTGACTCAGTTTCCCTTTTTATTTTAGGTACCATTTTTTGGGCGGCGAATGCATCACACTTGTCCTTGTATGCCCGGCTTAGCCTGTTTACGAACGTCATTTAACCGGTTTATTTGTTTAGCCCGAAAGTAATCACTTTAGAGTAGAAACTTTAAATGTGAACAGCCACATGATGTATGTAAAGCATATTTACTTGTGATTGTGCCAAACAAATAAGATGCCAGAAAAAATGCTGTTGCTTCCTCAAATTTCCAAGTAACATCTTATCTTTGCCTTTTCAATGATGATTTTTTTAATTGAATGAAGATTTTAATTTTGGATAGAAATATAAAGTGCAAGTCATTATGGAAGTGGTTCTCATTTCCCAGTTTGTGTTTTGGTTTGGTTTGGCTTTCTTTATGCCAGTAACACCCATTTTCACAAAAAGGAGGGGAATAAGAATTTGGTATTTTGTGCAAGGTTTTCTTCCTTAACTCCCTGTCCCCTTCCACTTTGGTCTCTTGTCTGTCACCCCTCAAAGAAATTTCCCGCCCTCACTTTTTTCTCCCTTTCCTTCCTGGCCCCTCTAGCATTTTAAAAGGGCTGAGAGAGACTGTATCCTTTAGTTTGCCGGCAGAATCACTGAGGAGAGTCAAGCTTTTGCCTGATCCTTAACCAGTGAAAGGCGTGTGGTTGAACTGAACCCTCCATGCTTCTCTTATTGGAGTGGAGGATGGGCGTGCTTCTAAACTCTCCCCGAACCTGTCTATGCACATGAACTTCAGGTCTGCTGTTTGACCAGTGCGAGGGCCAAAGGAATGGAAAGTCAAATTAATTTAGTCCAGATTTCTAGATAGGTGCTTTTTAAAAAAGATTTATTTTCCAGTAGAATATTACATTTTCTTTCTTTCTTTTTAAAAGTTTATTTTTAAAACCCCTCAGAAATATTCCAGAAAATGCCACTTGAAGAGTAAGTGTGACCATTTTTAAATCAATATTAAGTTGTAATTTAAACTTTATTTGTAACCAAAAGGTCTTTTGTAATGGGTTGCTGACATTATGCCATTTGTACCTGTATCTATATTGCTGTGTAAAAATTCTGTATCAGAATACTGACAGTACTGTATATCATTTGATTTATTTTAATATTATATCCTTATTTTTGTCACAGTTGTCGTCAGTTTTTATTACAAGCAGATTTCTATATAGCCCACATCCTAAAATGGGATAAAAGCTCCAAAGTTGGTAAAGTATCACTAACAGTATTTGCATTTTCATTTACATACAGAAAAATCCTGTTTGCATGTATTTTAAGACAGCACAAAAAATAAACAATGTGTAAAATCACTGAGGTTTTGGAGCACGAAGGACAGTTATGACCTGGCAAACTGACTGTAATCAAGAATGGACTTATGGGGTTTCCCTGTATTGATTCAGCAAATAGGGACGGCGTGTTTACTGGGTGGTTAGGCACGGCCCTGGGTGCTAAGTGTACAGCGGTACCAGTGTAGTCTGACCTGGAAAACACCCTCCAAGAATTGTAAATTAATTCAGCGTCGCAAATAAACAACTTATGAAATGTGTTTGACTGACTAAACTTTACCGTGCCAACCCACTATTTGGAAAAGATTGTCCATTTTGTAGGTATTTATTCAATGGGAACTTATAATTGCTTATTGCGTGTAACTTTACCCCCTGGGCTAACACATACGGTAAATGTATGGGATTTGCTGTACTAATTACCATACTTGGTCATAGTTGTTGTATTTTTGGTTCCAAATTGTTTGTATTCAAGAATATTCCTCAGTAAGTTTGCTGAAAAAAGATTAGACTTGAGCAAGTAGAGTTATGGGTAAAGAAATAGGTACTTTAGCAATTTTGCTAAATGTTTTCATATAATGTTTGGTATGTCCTTTTTCATAAGTGATGGAGATGTAATTGGATCTATCATTTTCACCTAAGTAAAATATATATATATATATATAAAACCAACTTTATAACAAAATTTTACTTCTACCTACTACAGCAACTTAGTTTTTTTTAACAAATCACTACTAAAGTGGGAAATTATATGTACAGTCCAAGGAGTGAATGTGAAGTTTGTGTGGAAAACTTTGGACTGGATCTACTGACTCATTCACTCCCATGCAGAGAAAAACAGAATTTAGCCACTTAATATTTGTCTTCTTGGTTGTTATTTTTACGGCAAACTAATACTCCCCTTTTTAGTGGACAGTTCAATGTGGCAGTCACTTGTCAACTTGATAAAAACTTTGAACAAAAGTTAAGCCTATTCAAATAATTGCTTCAAAAAAGTTGTAATCCTGCTTCATGGAGATTCTCTAAAATAACTTTGTATGAAGCACAAAGTCTTGAACTATGAAGATTGTCGTTTCTTTCAGCTCCTCTCTCACTGACTCTGGGATCCCACAGGCCAGAATTTCTACGAGGTAAGGCAAAGAGAGGATTTATGCAGGAGAAGTCAAGTCAGCCTTCTAATTTGACATCAAAATTGTGAAGTGGATTTCATCCACTCTAAGGTAGGAATAGATCTTATGTCTGTAACCAATGGCCAAGCACCTTTGGATTCCTTAGCAAATACTGACATTCATGAAAACTCTCATTTCTGACCCCAGTCATTTTTTAAAAGCAGCCTTTTTTGGGCCCTCCATGGTGCCCTAGGGTTAGGTCTCAGCACGTACACTGTGGCCTGAGACAAGTCCCCGGCCAGGGAGCCAACCCACATGGCCAGCAGACCTCTCCTGTCTCCCCGCTGCTCCCCTCGGCAGTGTGTTTCAGTAGACCCGCCTGTTCTGCTGCCCGCTCTGTCTCCGGGGAATCCTCTCACTCCCCGCACGTCTGGCCTACACACCAGTTCTATGCAAAAATAAATAATAAAAAGAATTAAAAGCAACCTTTTTAACCATAGAAAGATTTACGCTAAAACTCTTTCCTCATGCACACTCCTGTCTGAGGACCTTCCCTCTTCCCTGCACGTCGGAAATTCTTCTGTTGGAGTGTGACAGTCAGTCCAGTAACAGATCAAACACATGAACCAGCCTTCCTCTTCATTGGTTTTGGTATCAGAAATCTCATCCCAAATGTCTCCAACTTCACTTTTTAGAAGATTAATTGTGTAGACTGTTACAATTTTAAAAATGGGACATTTTTGGTATTTGGTGAGGATCGCCGTCTAAAATTCACTAGCAACCTTTTCTAATTTTACTGTCAACATGTTGTCATGTATTTCAGATAATGTCCCCATAATATTTCATTTTCTAATACCTTCCCTCCCGTCTCAATTTGTTAGCTCTCAGTATTTCCTTCAGTGTTTTTGTCCAGTATTTTTAAATGTGCCCCAAAGACCATAATCTTTACAAATATTATCCTTACATTTCATTATTCCTTTTCTGCCCCTCCCTTAATAATCAGAGCACTTTTTGAGTGCACATTCCCCAAAGTGAGTGGGACCATTCATATGCTATTCTTGAAGTACCATTCTAATTCCGCTCCCCCCACCCACCCACCCATCATCCCCTACCCTCAGAAATTATGATCTAATTTGTCTGGAGTGAGGCATGCTGTTAAGGTCCCTAATTAACCCCAAGAGGCACCATCCACTAGCCTCAGAGATTCTGATCTGATTTGTCTTGGGTGAGGTATATGTGTTGGATTTTTTTTTTAAAGCTCCTCGGTTAATTCTAAGGGACACCCAGGGTTGACAGCCCCTTTGAGAGAAAATAGAATATGTTTCTATAGAAAAACTACTGCTTCCCTGTGATGACATTAGGAGACATCTTCCTGGTTAAATTACTTGTCAAGAGAGTAGCTAAATGTCTTGAACTTTATTGTTAGCCTTCAAACTTTGATGCCCCAGAGCATGAATGGATTTCTTTGCTTTCTCCTACCACCACTTCTACTGGAAAGCTCAGAGAAAGGGTCCATTGGAGTTTTAGTAGAAATTATGTAGCCGTTTGAGGAGTCTATTCAAAGTTCTGAAGAATTAGCTTAGAGAAGGAGACCTGAAGCCAGCTCGGCTCACCCCTGAGCTCTCCTGCTGGCCCTATGTTGGAATATGAAGCCCGATCCCTTTGCGTCATGATCACTTTCTCCAAGTGTGCCCTGCCAGGCGAATCAGCCTCCAGACTCCCAAGGAGATGCTCCCTTCTCCTGGCCCCAGTTTCCCATGGCTCTCAGAACATCATTCTATTTCAGTGAGTCCATCGATCATCAGAATGCTTTAGAGAGTCCAATATTGCAGCAACTAGTAAGCATTTCAGTAAAGTACATCTCAAAAACTTAAAAAATCCTGGTGTGAGCATAATTTCTGATGAGATGCAAATACTAACTTAGTGTCTCTGTCTGCTGGGGGCTGCCCTTGGCATGGAGCCTGGAATACTCACCCTCGCAGCTGCACTGGACAGGCAACAGCAGGCCTGACTCTCAGAGAGGCAGCCTTGGCAAGCATCTTCGGGCCTTCTCTCTCACTCAGTCCAGGGAGTCTCAACCTCAACACTACTGCTCTGGGCCAGATAATTCTCAGTGTTCATTGTAGGGATGATTGGCCGCACGCGAGACCTCTGCCCACTAGATGCCAGTAGACACCCTTTCTTATGTCAACCCCAGATGTCTCCAGACATCACCAGGTGTCTCCTGGGGCATGGTAGGGGCAAATTGTCCCCCTATGAGTGAGAACCACTGGTTCAGTCCAAAGATACTTTGTGTCTGCTTGACCTTATTTAGTGATAAATTTTTGTTTCGGTATCCAAATGTAGATAGAGAATATTTTAAAAAGTTAAAATCCCAAATGGAGTTTACAAAATTGGCATCCTAAGAATAAAAAATAATTGTATTTAGAGTAGTGGAAAGGTAAACATTTGATAAACTTTGTATAAAGAAATACCAGTTTCTTTTATGTGTCAGCTCTGTTTCAAGGAGGAAAGTTTTACATTAAGCCATCTTTTAAAGTTGAAGGAAAAGGATTCAAGTAGAGTAAATTTCATCCTAGATGAAAGATTTTTACATATTTAGAGTGCATGTGTGAGCAAATTGCCAAATTGTTTAAATCCAGATTTTCATTATCTTGATTAAAATGTGATATAATTTATAGAAACAATTGTTGCGGAAACGCAAAAGTTTTACAAGAAAATTGGAAGAAATTGTGCTTTATTAAATTAGATTTGAAAAACTATTCAAGTTTCGCAAATTGAGTTTCCTCGACATGACTGGGAACAGATCTGTGCTCTGTAGACAAGACTGAGGCTGCTGTGAAACAAAAAGCAAAAACAAAGCAACAAACACGCTCCATGATGGAAATTTTTGAACAAAAATAAAATTGAATAAAGACACTTGATGCATCCATCATCCAATATCTTATCAAGTGCCAGCTGTGTTCCAGCTCTTCTGGCCCCCAGATCCCCCCACCTCTCCCTATACTGTCTGATAGCAAACAGATTGGGTCCCTTCTTGATCCAATCCAGTTGTTGCTATCCCACATAGCAAACAGCTCCAACCTGTGCGTTAGCACCGTCAGCCTTTTTTTCTTTAAATGTTGATGCCAGGGTCTTCTACTGACTCACATGTACTAGTCCTCAACATTTACTTTTGAGATATATTTTCAAAATCCCCAGTTAGAATTTGAAGCTGGAGAGCAAAGTATTTTTAGGCCCAGGATGTGCATCTACAAAGAAATATTTGCACTTGCGGAAACTTTTAAAAGAAAATATTTGCTGCTCACAGTAAGAGACAGAAGAATGTTGCTAACTATGGCTTTATTGTTTCTGGGGAGTTGAATGTTGTCTGCAATCATCAGTCCTTTGGACAGCAGATCTTAATATTCTCCATTAATTTTCCTGGGTTCAGTTAGGAGGAGGGAAGAATCCCTGAATGGAAGACACGGCTGGCAGAATCCACTTGTCTTCTGCAATATTCTCACCCCCTTACTGCTTTATGTTTCTCTGTGCTCTCTCCCCTCTCAGTGGTTTTAGCTAGGCACAGGGCAACCCTTCTAGACATCTCGAGTCTGCCTTTCTTTACCAGCTGCCTTTGGCTAGGCATGACCATATGTATAAGTCCTTAGAATGGGCATGCACAAAGTAATGCACCGCACTTGCTTAAAGTTGCACTTTACTTGGTCTCCAGTAGATCCACCACTTTGGACCCAGAGAAAGAAGACACCTGGGGAAGATGGTACATCTGACTCACCAACTGGGTTGCTGGATGGATGTCCTAAAGCAATGCCTTTGAGCCCCAGAGAAAGAAGCCACTCACATTTTAGGTCTCAGTTAAAGCATTTCTACCAATGCAAATACAAACGGAATCTTTTTTTTTTTTTTAATGTATCATGTTGTACCTTATATTTCCTTCTGTTATCTTTAAAACATTGTTTTTCTGTTCTTGTTTAGTGGATGCCCTATAGAGGGTGAGGTGAACCCCCCTCCCAAAATTATTTGGGATGTTGGGACTGATGATACCAAACATACCCATGAGGATGTGACAAAATGTATTATTCACATCATGCAAGTCCATTCAAGTGACAGTATGGAGATGGGTTGGTAGGTTTTTGCTGAGAGACAGGACTGGGATGGGCTTACTCGAGGCTGCTTAGTCCAGGTGTAGAACAGAAAGAACAGGGTGGGAAGTGAACTGAATTAGAGCTGTCAGTGTTCAAACATTCTAAATGGTCCCCCTTTTCCCACATCCTTGAAATGATAGATTAACAACCCAGTAACCAAATGGAAGAAGAATTGTCAGATCAGAAAGCTGATCAGAAATAAACTTATTTATATACTTTTGTCACAAGAACACTAATGCTTCAAACACTTAGAAAATGTAAATTCATTTCTTGCTACACAATTCTAAACTCAAAGATGTCATCTACCCATGAATTAAGAAATTTTAGGGACAGAGAAAGTCACAGAATACTATTACATCTCTAAGTTTTCTTATGATATTTAAATGGATGTTAATTTCACCAAAAGATGCCAGAAAAAAATGAAAAAATGAACAAACTTTAAGTGACAAACTTTCAGTGAACCAGGCTGTTTTTCCAACTAGCAAAAAGTAATATGCCATTAGCAGAAGACTAATCATGTCTTTGTATAATTGTGTTCCTTTCAATAGAGGAAGATTATTAAATATATGTCTAAAGATATTTAATTCTAATATCTTTATAAAACTTATAAGGTAACTTACAAATTAAAAAAAAATCTTTTGTCAGACCACACATCACCACCCTCATAAAGGATTAAAACAATTATGCAAATCAAATTCTAGAAATAGCTCTGGGTATCCCATAATTCCTCAAGATAGATATGCAAATTAAACTGATCGTGACTGTGGGTTAAAAGAATTACACACTTACACTCTTTATATCACTCTGTGCAGTGAATACCTATGACAGGATCTTTCCTATCTCTTCTCCATCTTCCTTTTCTACTGAACACATTGCCATGCAAATTGGTCAATACTGGAAATAGATGGCGAAAATAGAGGGGGGAATGAAAGGAAAAGAATATGTTAAATGAAAAAGACGAAGTTTCATCTCATGCATTTTAAATTTCGTGATCTCCAGAGAATATTTTAATAAGGCTCATATTAAGTTGGAATCAAAACTTTAATAATTTTTCAAAGCCTTTCAAAATTACAGCACACCTGTATCTTCAAGAAAATGAAACCATTGATTGCACTCTGCAGGTTCCAGCACAGGTTCCAACCAAAAGAATCAATGTGTCCTTCTCAGATAACATATCCTGGCAGAAAATGAAATTTCCATCCTAGAAAGCTATGCAGACTGGCATGCTTCAGGTGATGCAAATGTGTTCAGGAAATGTTTAAATGCACACTTTCCTGACAGTTTACATGCTCTCCATTTCGAGTAGGCTGGTCACTTAAAACACTATAAATGGCTAAATTATTCCTCCTAGAAACCAACTCAATAATAGCTTTAATTTACCTGTCTTCTTAATGTTACTGAGAAAAAAGAGGATTGCATTTATGCCTTGACATAACAACTGAAAACATGTTTGCATGTGTGATTTGAAGTGACATCCAGTCTTCAGGCTTTCAGATATAAATTTCAGGCTCTTAATCTTAAATGCCTGCAGCCAGGCACACTGGGTGGGTTGAGTATCTACTCTAAGTCTTTTCTCCTGCTTTTCTTTTAACCAAAATCACATAATACCCTTTTCTGTAGTGTAAACCTATTATTCCCCTTTGTGAAGGGAGTAAGGTGGTCTTTTGTGGGATACCTGTGTGGTTTGTATTCTCTTCTGAACTTTCTCATCAGTAAGGTCTTTGCTGGCTCTCCTTGCCACAAGATTTGATGTAACAAACTTCCTCCATTAAAATGACTGCCTTCCTTACTGACTCTGGAATCCTTGGCTAGAATTGCAACAGAAAACTTTGCAGTGAGAATTAAGTGGTTATAGAGACTTATTTTAAAAACAAACTCTGAAGTGAGGAGCATGTGGGAGTTAGAAAGCAAAGTAAGAACCTAGGTGGAGGGGGCAGATGGAGTCTGGACAATTTTCAGATTTTTCCTGCTTCCCTCAGTTGGGTAAGCAGAAACAGCATGCTGAGGGCCCCTTGCAAACAATCTACTAGGATGTCTGAGCTCCTTGTTATCCCTGAGCTCTTTATCTAGATCCCTCCTTTGGCATTTACTATGTTCTGTCCTATGTTATGGTTTGGGCACATTTGCCAAGCTTGTTTGATTGGCTAGCCAACTTATTAGCAAGAGAATTGGACCATCCTTATTCCCATGTCCTCCTGCACTGCCCACCCCAGGAACTGGTTTCTTACTAGTTTAAAATACCCATTGATTAGATTCATCCAGGTGGATTTCCATATTCCTGAAGTTAGACTTCAAATGGTACTGATCAAGAAGGTATTAAAACGAGCAATTAAACAATTTTTATTTTAATCTGAAAAAGCAAGTCAAAGCTATATGATTATTTTTGAGAGACAGTTTAATAATAGCAAGCTACATGATCTGATAGTTGTAAACAGTGAATTTAAAAGTCTTAATTTTTTAAAAAAATTGTGAATTCAGTTCTAGGAGATAGTTTTATGTATTGTTGCTTTTTTGCTTTATTACGTGTTGCTTCAAATCACAGTCTCCCTGAATGCTAGTAGCTGAAATAATAATAGCTTTTATTTCAATATCAGAAGTCTAGAGATATGTGGTCTCTCACTTGGTTAAGCAGCTCAAAGTATTAAAATGAATGCCTGTTTTTTATTTTTATCTTTCTGGACTGCTGTTTTTCACTGTCATGTTAGTCTTCCTTCTCCTAGTTGCAAAATGGCTGCTGCAGCACCAAGTATCACATCCCTACCAAAAAAATATCCACCGAAAGGAAGGAAGAGGGAGAATAAGAGTGTTCTTTGCTTGACTGACGCCAAAAGTCTTGTCCAAGTAGGAGAAAAAGCGTAAAGAAGATTTTGAATTCAGATCAAGTTTCCTTTTTTAATTACCCCAGAAGCAGCTAATAAACAGTGTAAAGGATGTTGATATGAGACTAAAACTTGGTTGGGCAGAGACAGTTTCCCTTTACCTCGTTTACCCCTCATAGATGAGGTCCTGAAGTCCAGAGGTCTTAGTAGACCACAGAGAGTGACAGGTCTACCGGGTGAATGGAAAACAATATTTTGGGCCTGCTGCCCAAATATTATATAAGCCCAGCCACCTCTGCCCAGACAACTGAAAATGCTAGTTAGACAATAAGGCTGCTACTCAGCCTGCTATAGCTCTAATGACTGAATTTGGAGTCTTGAGACTCTTGGAGGACCTGCACGGGGATACTTTCTGCCTTCTCTGTAGAGGCTAAAAGTTGACACTTTACGTCTACTCCTTATGTTTGAAAGCTCACGCCTTATGTTTGAAAGCTTAACGAACAAGTTGGGAGGAAAGGAAGTGAAGACTTTGGATGAAAGGAACAATACCTGCAAAGATGTGAGCAGGATGATCTGTTCAGGGCACTGTCAGTTACTTGTAGTAACTGGCTACAGGGCCTGAGGAGGGGTTGGGAGAAGATGGACCTGGAGAAGGAGTCAGGAGCCAATGGGGTGACTCAGGTATAAGTGCTGATTCTGTGGAGGTAAACACAATGTACTTTGAAACCCAGAAGGGGTTGGCTGGAGGAAGTCCTTCCAGAAGTCTTGGATCCAGGTTCTGCAGACTCAGTGTTCAACCAGATTCAGTGATCCAGTTGTACAAGTTGCCCGTGCCAGTCCACTTACTAATTATTTTGAATATTGCTCATGCCCTCAAGGGCATAGTGAGGGATGCCCAGGCAGTGAAGGGAGGACAGGTTATCTAGGTGGTGCTTGTAAAAGATATCAGAGAAGGGAGAGATGGAAATGTAAGGGGAGGATGAGGCCAGGGTATGGAAGGGCCAAGGCCGTGCAAGTCTGTGGCTGGCAGAGATGTTTGTGTTTAACTCTGCAGGACTTGGAAAGACAGATAGAACCCAACCCCACCAACCCAAGAATTCACCTGCAAAACCAAGTCCTGTCATGATTTCTTTTTTTCTTTCTTTAAAAAAGGAATATGAAAAAAGGTATGGGAGGAGGGAAGGATGGAAAAAGGAAAGAATAAGGTAAGAAAGTAGAAACCAATGTGACAAAACTGACAAGATTTGGCAAGGCTTAGTAGCTACAGAGTATTATTTATCATTATTTATTTATTTGTTATTAATTTTTATATGCTTTCCCACTGAAGATATTTCTTTTTTAAAAATGAACATGATCAGGGAGAAATGTGTAGATAAAATCTTTCAGTAAAACTCCTTGTCATAAAGTATCAAAAAACCTAAAAATGTTCATTTTGACCCAATAATTCCATGATAAAACTTGCAGTAAAGATTATACATGCAAGAAGTTGATATTTTTATTGCTACTAATGATAATTCATTTATATCACTGTGTGCTAAATTAGCTTCCCAAATAAGCAAAATGGACCATTTAAATGGAAGTCTTCCCCAAATACATTGTGCCTATCCTGGTATAATGAGATTTCTGAGACTCAGCCATCCCTTGATAAATGTATTACTATAATTAATAATGTGCATGTAGATTGAGCCCAAAAGCTGTTGAGGTATTGAGGGGCTAGCCCCAACACACTGTTTTCTAAGGCTAATTTGTTTCACTATCCCTCTTCTTTTTCTCTTACAGTTGACTGTCATTTCTCATTACTTTCACTTGAATTCTCACTAAAAACCATCTAATCAGAATAAAACCAAACCAAATCAAACCAGACAACCAAGTTTGTACACATGGTAACTAAGGTAAAACATCTGAACAAGGACCTGGTGGTACCACCAAGGTCTGCTCTTTCCTGGATCCACATCAACCCCTCTCGAGAACGACATGTCTTATCTCTGCACACTGTCAGCACATATCTCTGGACACTTACCTTACACCTAAAAGGTAATTCTTAATAAATGTTAAAATTCAAGAATCACTGGCTTAATGGATTCTCCTGTGGAAAAAAATCCAAGAACTCGAGATCACATAGGCAGCTGGTTTCTGCACAGAACCACCACCCAAGGCTGGAATTGTGAGGGTTCGCCACAAAGTTCTTGTACTGCCAGGTGCCAAATACTCCCAAGTATCACATAAGCTTAGTGATTTCTACTTTTTGAACTTGAATCACTTGGTGGGTGGAAGTTAAGAGATTCCCTTTCTGAATCTCCCTGAGTTTAGGTTAGTTGACATAGCTGATGGATAGCTCTTGAATAATCAGGGTCACCATTTCTTATCACCCAAGAAAAAAACAAGAGTAATGCTTATTCATATTTTCCAAAGGTGAGACTGTTTGCACAGACTGATGGACTTTTATAGACAAAATGAAATAACGTTGATCATTACCAGATATAAGTTAAAATGGTCTTACACTCGCCTTATGATGTTTCCCATTTGGGTTGGATATTTAATAGTTTTTACATTACCCTCAAATAAATCTTAATATATTTACTATATTCCTTTTTAACTATTTTTATTAAAATGACCACTTTATTCACCATTCTAATTTCTATCTTTACAATAAAGGAAAGTTTTCAAGCAGTATATATGTCTACTGCTTCTTTGCAAAGAGGAGTTGTAGATCTTTATCTTGCATTTTAAGTTACAAGCCTCCTTAGCTATGCTATGGTCAATCAACAGAACCTGAGATTGAACAGCATGCATTAAAAAGATAACGGAACATGAGTAACTAAGATGAGTATTCATGCCAGTTAGAACCTCAACAGCAGCAACAACATACCACTCCAGAGTGAAAATACTGGTATATTTGTATAATGCAAAGAGAAATACAGATATAAATCCTCAAAACGAAGGTACAATAAAAATGTTGCATTGTAAGCAAAAAATATCATACAGTACTTGCAGAATTTAGTCTTTCAATTTAAGATTACAATGTGTCTAACAAAGAAATATTATTTAAAATTACAATTCTCATCATTAATTTAAAATAACCATCAGTAGAACAGCACAGCTTAACCTAGCAAACATTTTAAGGAAATGCTTTGTCTCCTGGAAGAATATCATTATATTCCATTCATTTATACCATGAACAAAAGAACAATTTTCAAAGTCAAATTAGTTTCATAAGACAGAAAAAAACTGAGATTCTCAAAGCACAAGCTGTTTCCACAAAATCATTTTCATTGTTATTGGCAAAAAGTACCCAAACAATTGTGATTTAATATTTTGCTTCTCAGAGTCCTTCCAATCCGTGACCCACCCACAATTAGCACATAACAAAATCATGCAATACTGTATTTTCTCCACACCATTACTAACCAAAACACTTTTTACTCTTTTAAAAGTCACAATTTTACAGAAATGTTTCCATTCAAGATTGGTATAATACAGAGAGCAGTTGTCGCTGAGATGTATTTTCTGGTAGTAGAAAGTTAGATAGGAAACAAATCTTATTACCGCTCACAAAACAACTGCCTCGCAATGCCCTCGACGTCTGCTCCTCAAATTCAATGTCAATATCGAACAGTGTTCCACACGTTCAAAGCGCAACTGAGCCCAAGGCCGGCAATCCAGAGGGAACTGAAGACAATTCCCCACCTCTCTCCTGCTTCCAATAGAAGACCATCCAAAGAAGTTGAACATGTGAACTTCCCCTAGGTTCTTCTTCTTCACCACCAAAAGCAATGCCATTTGAAATTGTCAAAAATAGCTTCTGTAGAAAACTGGCCATGGTCTTTAGGAACCATTGCATGAAGAAAATTAGTTTATTTAAAAAAAAAAAAAGTAATAACACATGGAAGAAAAGACCTCAGAACCAATACAAAGACTCCAGAGTCCATTGTCGGGATGAAAATAGACAAATACAGGGAACTGGGCTAGGACTGAAACATGGAAACCCACCCTCCACCCACCCCACCCCCACGTCCCCACGAAAAGGAGTCTATACAATCCAAGTGCTCATCCACTCTGAAAGTCATATTGAAGGCAACTTAGAAAATTAAAAAGGGGGCCGAAGGAGGATTACATCACTGTCCAAGCCAAAAGGAAAGGTTGGGTTGGGGTGCACGTGGTGGGAGAGCCCTTTATAAACCAATGCCTTTCAAGTCGCAGGGGAGGGTGGCCTGGGTGGTCCGGGGGCTCTGGCAGCAGGGGAACTGGGCCCTGAAACAGTCCCTCAGCTCCCTGTTGAAGAGGAAGCACACGAGGGGGTTGATGCCGGCCTGCGCGAAGGTGAGCCACACAGAAGCCGTCAGGTAGGCCTGGGGTACAGCGCCGGGCCGCACCAACACCCGCAGGTAACTGGCCACGACGTAAGGCCCCCAGAGGAGCAGGAAGAGCAGCGTGACAGCATAGAACATCTTGCACAGCCTCTTCTCCGTCTTAAACTCCTCCAGTACGAGAAGGCGCCGCGCACCGCGGCCTGGCCCCACAGGCCGGATGCCCACCAGCGCGGGCGGCGTAGGCCCGCGACCGAAGCCGGCCGTCCAGTTGGCAGCCGCCTGGCCGGTGGCACCAGGGCCATGGAAGGTCCAGTCGTGGCTGACGGCTGGCACCAGGCGGGCGGGCCGCATCTTGCGGCGGTCGTGGATGAAGAATAGCAGGCGGAGGTAGACGAGGTGCGTGGCGCCCACCACCACGGCCAGCAGCAGCAGGAAGCCAAGCGCGCCGGGGGTACCGTCGGGCCGCTGCTCTAGGGCGCACGGGCCGTCCTCGTCGTCGCCGCCGCCGTCCAGCACGGGCGGGAAGGCCGCGGCCAGCGCCAGCGCCCAGGCAGCGCACACCAGCATGGCGGCGCACGGCCAGCCGGCCAGGCGCTCGGCGTAGAAGCGGTGGTGCGCGATGGCCAGGTAGCGGGTGACGCCCACGCCGAGCAGCAGGAAGGCGGCGTGGAAGCAGAAGAGCGCGGCCAGAAAGGCGAGCAGCTTGCAGCCCAGCGCGCCCGGCGGCGCCCCCGCGGCCGCCGCAGCACGCCGCGCCGCCAGCATGACTGCCGGGAGGCAGGCGAGGGCGCGCAGCCCGTCGGCCAGGCACAGGTCGAGCAGCAGGTAGTACGGGGCGCGGTGAAGGCTGCGCTCCCGCACAATGAGCAGCGCGAACAGCACGTTGCCCGCTAGGCTCACGCACAGCAGCAGGCTGAGCGTGGCCAGCTTGAGGCCCAGGGCGGCAGCCTCGCCGCCGCTGCCGCCGCCCGGCTCGCTAGCGTTCGCCATCGCGGCCTGGGCCGTGCGCTCCGCTCCAGGTCCCCCCACCCTCTCTCGGCCTCGCCGCTCCGCCGGCCGCCCGGCCCGTGCTCAGCCGCCGCGCGGACCCTGGGCGAGCTCCCGGGCCGGCCGGGCTCAGCCCGCCCCCGACTGGCCCCTCCTCGGCTCCCGGAGCCGCCGCCGCGCCGCCGCCATCTCAGGAATGGTGCGCGCAGGAGGCGACGGCCACTCCCTGCGCCTTGGGCGCCGCGGGCTTCACTGCGGACCGGGCCGCGGCGCCGCCCGCAACCCCCGCATCCTCCTCCTTCTCCTCCTCCTCCGCTGCCGCCGCCGCGCCGCTTGGCTCTGCCCCCCGCCGGGCCCGCCACCGCCGCCGCCGCCGCGGAGCCCCCTCCCCTCCGCCGGAGCGCGCAGCGTGGCCGTCGCCGCCAGCCCCGCCGAGGCATCCCGCGCCACCCGGGCCCGGCCCGGCTGGGGGCGCCGCCGCGGCAGCTGTGGGGCCGGGAGGCGGCCGGGAGGGAGGCTGGGCCCAGGACACCAGGTGGCGACAAGTCGCGTTTGGCCCCAGGTAACGGGGGTCCGGCGGTGGCGTTCATCGCCGGCGCTGGGGTCACGGTGCCGTGCGCGGGGGTTGGGGGGGCCGGGGGAGAGGTTGCCTGGAGTGGCAGGGTCGGGAGGCCTCAGGGGCACAGGAATTTCGGAGATGAGCATTCTGCCCGCAAGCTAATAATAATTAACAGCAATCATCATCATGATAATCCTGTAACCGCTAATGTGCAGGTGAGCACTGACGTGGGTGGCACCTTACTGGGCAGCTTTATAGCAGGATCTCCCTCACCGTTTCCGTAACTACAAAGTTACTTCTTACCCCACTCTATACCTGAGGAAGCAGAGACTTGCAAGTCTAGGGAGTTGAGAGGCAGTCAATGGTGGAACTGGGATTTGACTCTCACTGGGTGTGATTTCCAGGGCTGGACTCACCTGCGACTCTCCCTTGTGTTCTCTCCCCTTCATCTGTCCCAATGAAGGGGAAGGAGATTCAGCATCTTAAGTGACTTGGAAGGTGAACCCCTTCCTCCCAGGATATCTATTTTCTGGGGGAAGTCTGCAAGAACAGTTCCTGTTCTGATCCTCAAACACACTGAATTAAGGACTTGGCTCGCATTGTCCCCACTGCCTGGTCTAGCACGCTGCAGGCTTCCTCCTGTCTTTAGATCACCCTTTCAACCAGTGGTCTTGTTCTGTATCCCAGCCCATTCATTTCCTCTTTAGCATTTCTAATTTACCTTTACATATTTCTCTTTCTTTTTAAAATCATGGCTTTCCAACTAATTTCTAAAGCTCCATGAAGGCAAGGAACCATATCTGCTTTTTGTACCACTGTCCCCAACACCTTGCACAGATAGGCCAGTTAAGGAATGTGTTGTTTCGCAGCTACACTCACTTTTTCTTTAATTGAGAATATTATTGTCCACCTACTGTATGCATGGCAGGCACGTTTGTGGCCATTTCCTGGACAGCTAACGATCTTAGAAGGCCTTGATTGTTAGGTGTCTCCCCTTGGAGATTTTTGAGGAGAGTGAGGAGAACTGTGCTTCAGGAAGATTGTTTTGCCAGTAGCGTTTAAGGGGAATGCTGGAGCAGAGCCTGGAAGTCTATTTGAGAGTCTCAGGCTTTAATATACAGAAATCAGTGGGGATCCAGTTAAAGTGCAAAGTCTGATTCAGTAGGTCTGGTATGAGAACAAAGATACCCAAAGATACCGTATTTCTTACAGGTTCTTAGGTGATACTAACACTGCTGGTCCACACACTATCATTTGAATAGCAAAGACAGCTTAGACATTTTGCAAAAATATAAGTGAGAGCCAATGAAGGCTTGACTTAGAGCCCCTAAGTGACCAGAGGCAAGTAACTGGCCAACTAGAGCTGCAAATACTTGTTGACAAAAAAGAGAAATAGATTTTGGGGGGCATTTCGGTTTGCAATTGCATTTTAATAATAGTAGCTTTAAATGTAAATGATTTATTTTTCTCATTTCCGAAATAAGCCTACCACTCAGTACATTTATTTGTACTTCCCATTTATTTGAAACCTTATTGGCCAAATCACTTAACCTCTTGGAATTTCAAATGTTCCTATTTAAATTAGTTACTAAGTACTAAATCTATGAAAGTCTTTTTGTCTTACTCTCCTTATCAAGGTGGGCCACTCATCACCCAGCCATTTGTTTCTGTATTCCAAACGGAAAGAAGGAAAGAGGGAATGAACAAAATATTCCTATCATCTAAGTAGTGCCCCTCTGAAAGCTTTTTAGAAGACCTACATTATAACAGACATGTCATTGGCCATCATTATCAGGAAGGAGATTGCAGAAGGTGGTTTTATATTTTTGTCTAATGCCACACACATAGTCATAGAGAATGAGATCTGGCTGTGATGCGGACCTTAGTTCTTGGGCTGTATCTGCTTTGAAGCACAAAGATACGGACTGTGGTTCCTCCAGGAAATGGTAAACTTCATGTACTGAACACCTGCTGTATGCCTGTACTGTGCTGAAAACTTGACACGTTATTTCATTCAGTCATTGAGGCCAACAGGTTAAGTTGTTCACGATTTCACAAGTAAATGTGAGGGTGGGAATTACATGACTCAAATCCACACTGGTAACTACTATACATATTGTTTCATCATAACTGCAAAGAAAGTAATTCAAATTTCTAAAATCAAACAAAAACTACTGGTGCTCATGTTCCCAGAGTTCCAACCCCTTTCAGAGAGGACAGTGTTTTAAAAAACCATCTAGTCAGTTTTATAAACAGAGATACTCATTAATGACTTGGTGGGAAGCAGAATCCAGATCTTTTCTTTCCTAGGTGAGGACCCTTCCTGTTTATTTGAAATCTTACTGGCCAAATCACTTAACCTCTTGGATTCTCAAATGTTCCCATTTAAAACATGGGACATTGAACCAAGTGATTTCTGAATGTCCTTGGGTCTGAAGTTCGTTTGTATATGAGAAAATGGGTTATAGAATCCCCAAATGGGGTGAGATTTATTCCTCAGAACACAAAAGAAGAGTAATTAATTAGTCTTTTGTACTTTAGATTTCTTTTACTTCTCTTTATGGCTCAATATGCTTCTCTTTGGCATTTGAGATTTGGTTTAGTCATTTGCTCAGAATCAAATAGCAGCAGTAATAGAAAATATATAAATCATGGCTCTCACAGCATTTACATGCCTGCTTCTTTCATTCGCAACATTTGTTTAGTAGATTAATACTTTAGGAAAAACTATTAATATTTCATTGCCAGAATCAACTTATTTTCCATTTAATGTTTCTAGGATGCTTCAGACAAGAATTTAAAATAGTTTCTTAGGTACTGAATTGAGTGTCTGCATCTCAAAGCAAAAACAGTTCCATGAGATTTTTTTCCCCTATAAGAACAATTTCCGTTTTGCTTATAACCAGATTTTTCCTTTTGCACATAGATATAAAAGTTGGAATTTTCCCCTCAAATCAACTGTATCATTTCTTTGCTGCTCATATGGTTGTGGAAGCCCAGACTGTGGGGACAGACTAGTTGACACACCTTAACAGAAATATTCAAGACTCTGGGTACCGTAATCTCAGGGGCCAGTTTGATCAGTCACTCTGTCCAGCCCTCAGGCTCCTGTTCAGTCATCTTCCAGTGGGAACATTTCAATTCCATTAAAATGAGATCCAGTCATCAAGAGTGTAGCATAGGTGTGTACTAAGGTGGTATGTGAACATGATAACCACAGCTAATCGTGGTTGCTATTACCCGACTGTAAGTGCCTAGTCTTATCATGTTTGAGTGACTTTTTATTCTCACCCCAGCTTAGCCTGGCAGGTTGTTCTGTACATAATGGATTCTCAATATTTGTGTGGCAAGTGTGAATGCCAGTCCTTAAAGTCAAGGACGCAAGAAAAATAACTGCTTTCTTGAAATCCAGTTTCTAACTCTCAGTTGCCAATGTGACTGGCTCGTAAGAAAAAGTATTGTAATCTCAGTGCTTCTTTCATCAAGTCTCTTGCTTCTTCAGAATGTGCCATCATTCCAGGGCAGTACACAGATTGCATAGTACATTATCAATGATAATTCAGGGTAGTGGGGTGAGAGGATGTTGAAGGAGAGTATCCCACCTGCTGTTCAATCAGTTGTTGTCATACTGTTACAGTTACTATAAAAACAGTTATAGTTTGGTGACTCTTAGCTGCCTCGTGCCAGATTTGCTTTATGAGAATTTTGGCTGAGGGTATGTCTGTTAAATGGTCATGGTCATTCTCCTCAGCAGTGTATCTAGCGAAGTGACTACAGACCACTTCTCTTTCAGTATCCTCTTCTCTCCTTCTTCTGCCTTCATCTGTGGGTCTACTCTGGTGAGGGGAGAACACCAGTTCTTCCTTGTTCTTCTGGACAATATAATCAGTCAGTTTCCTTGGGAATCTGTGACCCCCCAGAATTTAGATGTTTGGGTAAACTAAAACTATGAAGCTACCTTGCCATAAAACTCTTCTAGGCAAGGAAGCCTGGGGCCGGCTTATCTGCTTGAATTTGGAGAAGGAAATGGAAAAATAAAGAAAATTAACGTGTCTCAGGTATTCTTGTTGCATAATATATTTGTTGAATGAATGACTAACTATCTTTATGTATATCTGCCTGGCGTATCATCACACTTGATAGAAGCAAAACATGGTTTAGTGAAAACTCTAACAATTTTCTCCACATGCAAAAGAAGGAAATTGGACTTCTACCATCCACCATATACAAAAAAGTCAAAATAGATTGTAGACCTAAAACTAAGAGATAAAACTGTAATACTTCTAGAGAAAATATAGGTGTAAACTTCATGAGTTTAGACTCGGCAATGGTTTCTGAGCTCTAACAGCAAAAGGACAGGCAACAGGAAAAAAATAGATTAGTTTTCAAAGTTTCTGCTTCAAAGAACATCCTCAAAAAAGTACAAAGGCAACCAATGGAATGAAAGAAAATATTTTCAGGTTATGTATACTGAAGGACTATAATATCTAGAACATACTAAAAAACTCATAACTTAACAATAAAAAGACAATCCAATTAAAAAAATGGTCAAAGATTTTGAAATACTATTTCATCAAAAACATATACAAATGGCCAATAAACAAATGAAAAATAGTTACCATCATTTGTCATTAGGAAAATGCAAGTCAAAACCATAGTGAAATGCCATTTCACATCTACTAGAATGGCTATTATCAAAAAGACAGGCAATAACAAATGCCGGTGATGATGTGGAGAAATTGGAAGCTTCAAACAGTGCTGTTGGGAGTGTAGAGTGATGTAGCTGCCTGGAAAATCTTTTGTCAGTCCTCAAAAAGTTTGTAAACAGAGTTTACCTTATGACTCAGCAATTCCACTCCTAGGTAAACACTCAAGGAAAACTGGTTCACAGAAAAGCCTATACAAAAGTAACATTTTCATAGTAGCCAAAAGAAGGAAGCAATCCAAATGCCCGTCAATAGATATTTTTAAAATGCTAAGTATTCATTCAATGGAATATTAATCATTCATAAAAAGGAATGAAGTACTGATACATACTACCACATGGATGAACCTGGAAAATATACTAAGTGAAAAAAGCCAACATGAAAGGCCACATATTACATGATTCCATTAACATGAAGTGTCCAAATAGGCAAATCCACAAACAGAGATGGTAGATTAATAGTTGCCAGTGACTAGGGGATAGAGAGGATTGGCGAGTGATTGCTGCTGGATACTGGCTTTGTTTGGGGGATGATGAAAATGCTCCAAAATTAGGTAGTGGTGATAATCGTACAACTCTGGGAATGTCCTAAGTTATAGAATTAAAATTTTTTTTTTCATGTTAAAGTTCGGTTACATTTGTGACTTGCCAAGTGTCCTTATTAAAAGGTGGTTGGGGGCCCAGAAAATGACAGAATTCTGAGTGAATGTGGGCCTTTAAGGTATGAGTATTTGCACACCTCCCTGGAGCTGGCCATAGAAGTAAGTCATGTCTTTACTTACCATTGCTTCACGTTTACATGCTTTGATGCTGAACTGAACCTGGGAGGAGAGATTAAGAAACACCTATTCAGTCAGCTTTATATTGCAGTATCTTTTCACTAGTATCATCTTTTAGATACAGTAATGCACTAGGTGTTTTGCCTAGTTAACTTCTACAAAACCCTGTGCCCCATTTTACACATGAAGAAACTTGAGTCATATGTTAATTAGAGCAGTTAATTACATAGTATATGGTCACACAGCACAAGTGGCAAAGCTGGCCTCAGAATCTGAATTTTTATTACAGGGCTGCATCAATTAATACATAATTGAGGGCAAATCTATCAATATCATGTTAATGTTAAACTAGGCTTGCATCACCTGACACAGAATTGAGAGAAACCATTGTGTTCTACTTAGTATTTTAATTGCCTGGAAAGGGATCAGTTCCAATATTGAAAAGATACAAAAATCTACAATAACATGTTATCACCACTTAAAAGGTCATGCTATTTCTATAATTTTTTTCAAAAACTTAAAGCCATAGCTCTAAGTGAGGGGGAAAAAAAGGCCTCTTTTTATGTGGTCCCTCTTTTCTCTTTAATACATGTTTAAACTCTTTAAACTCCCTCTAGTGGTTAAATCATACTGTCGTCCTAAATTTTGCCTTTTAAAGATTCCGTGCAGCTCTGGGACAAGGAGGATACATGAGTGCCTACGATGATAGGAACAAGGTGTTCTTTAGTGTCCTCTTATTGTGTGTGGAATAATTGTAAGGAGAGCATGTATCAGACTTGACACTGCTATAATCTTCTACACGCAAAACTCAAATGAGGCATTGATTATTGTTACTTTCTATTCTAGAGAATTACAGAAACTGTACTAAGATAGAGATGTTTAGCATGTCCTTATAAATGCTCTAAACTAAAGAACTAAAGCCTGTAAGTCTCATCTTTAGGGAGGCATCTGCTATTTCCTGATTCCAGTGACATTCATATAATAGAAAATGAAAGTGTAATGTTTTTAGACTACCCACTTTCTATAGACCTCCCACAGAAGTAAATTCTTCCTCCACCAGGCTTTGCTTTGAGCTCTGATTTAGATGACATAGACATACTTTCATTGGCCAGAATTCTTACCATTGTTGTGGAGACCATCTACAGAAATAAAAATGCAGTTTTACCTTCGAGACAGGACAGACAAATTTTGATGGTGAAATAAGTCACATGAAAGATAGAATTTTGGCATATTTTTGAGGCGATCTAATTTCACTGTCACAGACATTCTAGTTAAAAAGCTCCATTTCTCAGAAACCCACCCTTCCTCCACTTTCTAATAGGCAGAAAACCTAGTTTAATGAGTATACATTAGAGTCGGCTTGGCATATCAGTGAGGTGTAGCATAGTCCACATATATTATAACTGCACTTTGTAAATTGTAGGACTTTTTTTTTCCTAAAAACTAGTGATTTTTCCCAAGTCATGTGTCAATGACTCACTTCACTTCAGACTTTCTGATAGAACCATATAGTTCTACCCAGTGTAGCCAAACTCATCATCCAAACTACTGTGTTTTCTCCTGGAACCTTTATTATCTTACATATCTTCATTCTCCTACTTCTCTCTAGACAGCAGTTTGCACAGCTGTTGCCCTGGCACTTACCTTCAATATGACGCTGGTCCCTTCACTTCCTATGTCACTTCCTGGTCCTTCTCATCACCTGGAGCCCAAATTTTTCTCTTGTTTTATTCTTTCGTTTCATGTTTACAGACATCCGTAGTTCCTGGAAACGAAGCTTTGGAGATAAACTTTAGGGATTTTACATATATTATTTTACCATAATTTGCCTGTGAATAGATAATTAAATCAATAGTTTGGCTGGGAATAAAATTTCTACTAGGTTGGAAATAACAATTCTTGTTAGGTATCTTTTCATGTGCTTATTTGCCATACATTATTTGCTGGTGAATCTGTTCAAATTTCTAGCTTTTTAGGTCATTTATCTTCCTTATAAAAATTTAAAAATCCATTAGACCCCCTCCACTCTTTCTCCCACAAACCACTCACTTCCATTCTGGTAACCTTGGTCCTATTATCAGTGTCAAATGATTTATTTTTATCTGTTTTATTCTTTCATCTGCTTTGTTTCCTGGTGAAATCATCCAGTATTTGTCTTCATCTGATTTTTGCTTCACATTACCTCTCCAAGTTCCTTTCATTTTACTACAAGTTGCAAAATTTTAAATTTTTAAAGTTTAAAATTTTAGCTTTTTAAAAATAATAGCAGTCCATTGTGTATGTATAACACACATTTATCCACATATCTTATCAGTGGGCACTTAGGTTGTTATCTTAGCTATTGTAAATAACACTGCACAAACATTTTGCTGCACATAACTCATTAAGTTAATGACTCCACATTCTTCACATAGATACCCAGAAGAAGGATTGCTAGATCATATGGTAGTTCTATGTTTAGTTTTTTGATGAGGCTCCATACTGTTTTTCAAAAATAGTTGCATCAATTTATAGTCCCATTGACATGTGTGAGGGTTCCTTTTTCTCCATACCCTTGCCAACACTTGTTACTAGTCCTTTTGATGTAAGCCATTCTCACAGGTGTGAGGCAATAGTTCAGTGGGGTTTTGATTTGCATTTCCCTAATATTAAGTGATGATGACCCTTTTTTCACCTATCTGTTGGTCATCTGTATATCTTCATTGGAGCAGTGTCTATTTGGATCTTCAGTCCATTGGATTGGGTTCTTTGGGGTTTTTTGTTGTTGAGTTGCTTAAGTTCTTTAGATACCTTAACTAACCCCTTATCAGATGTCTGACATGCAAATCTCTTCTTCTATCCAGTAGACTGTCTTTTTATTCTGCTGATATTTTCTTTCCCTGTAAAGAAGTCTTTTAATTTGATTTAACCCAGTTATTAAATTTTGCTTTAATTTTCATCCTTAGTTGATTTTGAGCAATTTATAACCTTGCCAGCATCTGTCTGCTCCCACAGTGCTCTGCTATGATCGCAGATCCCTAATATCTTACTGTTCTCTAGAGAAAAGACCTGGTTGTCTACATTTTCCTCTCTAGTGTTGCCCCTGGGTATTGGGGTCCCTAGTACAGGTATGAGATTTTCAGTCACCAAAATATAAAAATATATTGGCTCTGTATTACAGCTTTTCTCTCTCTCTTGGGTCAGCTCTTGAGTTGCAGTGATCTAGTCATATTTAAAACAAAATTATGTTATAGTTTTCCTACCCTCACTGAAATTTCCTGCCTCTTCCTTGTGAGAATGCTGATCCTCCAGTCAGCTGCCTCCACTAGAACAAATATCCTCTCCATTGATTTGTGTCTTTTTAAAGTTGTCTCAGTACTCATTTGTAGTTATCAGTGTGCAGTTCTTATATGTACTTTGTTAGATTTATCTATCAGCCTTTCATATTTTTGTGGCTATGGATATGTGTTGTTTAACAACATTTTGGTCAATGATGGACTTACATAGCTGTAGTCCCAGTAGATTGTGGTCCCAGTAGTTTGTGTTATAGAGCCTGGTTGTGTGGTAGCCTATAAAATATGGATTTGTGCAGTTATTCTGTTTGACTTTCACAGTGACAAAAGTACTCGTGATGTATTCCTTAGAACATATCCTCATCATTAAGTGACCCATGACTATTATCAATAGCATTCAAAAATCTTCAATTTCCAATTGTTCTCAATGTATGAAAATATAATTGATGTTTTATATTGACTTTATAGCTGAAATTTTGCTAAACTCACTTTTTTGTTCTGGTAGCTTTTTTTGGTAAGTTATCAGGTTTTCTATATAAGTGATCATGTTGTCTGTTAATAAAGATAATTTTACTTCTTTTCCAATTGAAATGTTTTCTGTTGATTTTTCGTCCCTTATTGCACTGGGTAGAACCTGTAGTACAATATTGAATAGGAGTAATGAGAGTGGGTATCATTGATCTCTTAATCACATAAAGGGAAAGCATTCAAATTTTTACTACAAGTCTGATGTTAGCTGTAGGTTTTGTAGCTGCCTGTGAATGTGGAAATTGCTTTCTACTCCTCCTTGGTTGACTTTTTTTGTTTAATCAGGAATGAATGTTAGTTTTCCAAAAGTACTTTTTTGCATCTATTGAGAGGATCAGGTGGATTTACTTTTTTAGTTTGTTAAATAATGTATAGTGATTAATTTTCAAATGTTAAACCAACCTTGCATTCTTGAAGTAAGCCCTACTTGGTCATGATTTATTGTTCTTCATATATATTTTTGTATTTTTTTAAAGATTTATTTATTTATGCATATAAGCACTGGGGTACAGGACAGAGGTGTGGGGGTGAGAGGATTCACCAGAAACAGAGACAGAGGTGTGGGGGTGAGAGGATTCACCAGAGACAGAGACCGAGCGGGGAGCAGAACAGGCAGATCAATGGAAGTACACTGCTGAGGGGAGCAGCGGGCACAGCAGGAGAGGTCTGCCACAACACGTGGGTCCCCTCCTTGGCCAGCAGGGATCGAACTCATGCTGCAGTGACTGTGGTTTGCTGATTCATAGTGTGTTGCTTAACCCACTGCACCACCAGAGAGGCCCTAATTTTGTATTTTACGTACTAAAATCTTGCTTGAAATTTCTGCATCTATAACATCATGAGTGTTATTGATCTTTAGCTTTCTTCTCTTCTACTGGTTTTATTTAGTTTTTCTTTCAGGGTGAGGCTGGCCTGATAGAATAAGTTACACAATATTTTCTCCTTTTCAGTTAGTTTTTATCACTGAATAGTATTCCATGAATGAATGTCCCATGGTTTATTTATCCTTCAACCTATTGAAGAACATCTTGATTTCAAATGTTAGCAATTATAAATAAAGTTACTATAAGCATCTGTGTGCAGATTTTTGTGTGAACATGTTTTTAACTCCTTTGGGTAAATACCAAGGAGTATGATTTTTGGATAGAATGGCAAGAGTATATTTAGTTTTGTGAGAAATCACCAAATTGTCTCCTAAAGTGTCTATACCATTTTGCATACTCATCAGCAGTGAATGAAAGTTCATCTTTCTCTGTAGCCTTGTTAGCATTTGGTGTTTTCAGTGTTTTGGATTTTGGCCATTCTAATATATGTATAGTGGTAACTCACTGTTTCAAGTTGCATTTAATGTGATTTATAATATGAAGCATCTTTTCATATGCTTATTTGCCATCTGTATGTCTTCTTTGGTGAGATGCTTGTTCAGGTTTTTGCCCATTTTAAAAGACAGTACTTTATTATTATTGAGTTTTAAATGTTCTTTGTATATTTTGGAGCTGTTGGCATTTTCATTTGAATTATTCTCATCATACGCACTTGGACAAGGAATTCATTGAGCAATCTAGGCTGAGAAACATGAAAATCTTTTCTCGAGAAGAGTGGTGATCCTTTAGGATTGCCTTTATCCAAAAAAAGATTTCAGGATGTCTCTTGGGTACAACTATGACTTCATGGGCCTTTTCTTCTGTAAATTCTTTCCTTCAAAACCGGCCTATGTTACATGTTTCCTCATAGTTGCTTTAATGCCTTCTCAATACAGCATCATTTTTCATTTGTGTCATCCTTGGAGTCTGTGGAATAACAAGGGTCACTGCTGTAATCACTGGGGGTGACACTACAGCACTAACAAATCACCCCAAGTTCTAGAGAGAACTGTTCTGGCCTATATCATTCTGTAAAAAGTAGTCACTAATGCTACTGAAGAGAAATGTGTCCCACTGTAGATGAAGGAGGTATTATATTATCTGATTTCCATTCTCCCACCCCTTCACTATGCATCAGTAGATTTATATCATAGGATTCATTTTTATTTTATGTCTTTTTATTTACGCACCAATTCTTTTGCAAGTAATTTTAATTCTCCGTTTTATGAGAGTGAAGCTCCTGTTTCTGTGTATTACTATATAAAATAGAGGAAATGATTGTTTTTAATGCAATTTGAAGGAAATATAATGGATTTCAGCTACAATTTCTCCCCATTTAGAGGAGATAACACCTAGTTAAATGAAAAACTTCATTCCTTGCATAATTTGAATGTGTTCTGTTTCCATGACAACTTGTATTTACCAGCTTGTCTGGTAAAACAAGTATCTGAACTTTTTCTTTGATTAAAGATTTGACCAAACATTGGGATTTCCATTTTTTAATTACAATAATTTAATTCTAGTGAGGGCTATTTTAATTTTTACCATGGGCTGCTTTTCTGGGAAAGAAACATAAAGGGTATTTGGGGGGGGGGGGTGAGTAACTTCACCTTGAAAAAAGAGGATTCACAGACCAAATGCTAATAAGCATAGGAAATGAAGATTTTTTTTTTTTTGCAGGTCATAATCATTTTCTGATATCTTCCAGTTAAATTAAATCAACAGAGATGATGCAACAACTTATTAAGAGGCTATTTGATTTGACAAAGAATGATTCAGTTACTCATTACCATCTGGACATTATAATCATTAGGCTTGTTTCTTCACTGGTAATTTATATATTGCTTTTATGGATGATTTGTCCCTTCTTATTGCTGAATTTTGATTCTTGTGAGGAATATGGTTTTATTAATGATTTTCCCCTCAGAATGAAAGATAGGAAATCATTTGCATCATTAACTATGCTTTTGCAAAATATGAAAAAGATGGTATTGTATTTTATAGACAAAATTATGTCTCATCTAATGTAAAATATTGTAATCTAGTATGACCAGATTACATGGCCCTTGGGCATTTTAGAAATGATAGACAGTTGACTCAAAATTAGGATATTTCAGAGTATAGTTCTGAGGGATCTTGTAGGTTTTGAAAGGACTCTTAACAAATTTTTTTTCAAGATTTATTTATTTATGCATACAAGAACTGGGGTGTGGCCAGTTCATACAAGGCCAGAGGTGTAGGCGGTGAGAGGATCCACCAGAGACAGAGTGGGGAGGAGAATAGGCAAATTGACTGAAAAACATTGCTGAGGGGAGCAGCAGGCAAGGCAGGAAAGGTCTGCCACGGCGCGCCATGTGGGTCAGCTCCCTGGCCAAGGGCAGGGATAAAACTCATACTGCAGTGGCTGCGCTTTGCTTCATAGTGTGTTGCTTAACACACTAAGGGGCCCAGGGAGGCCCCTTAACAAAATTTTTTAATAAATTATTTTTAATAAATAATATTTGGTGATTGCTAAAATCATTGTCATGACAGTAAATATCTGTGACACACAAAGCAAAAGCAATTATCTGGAGGGTACTGTGTTTGTCATAGAGACCACATTTTGTAATGAACCTTGTATGATCAATATGTATGTAGAATTTGCTTTTTAGAAAAAGATATTATTTTACTATAAAAAGTATGATTTTTTTCAGATTTTATTTTGCTTTTAATTATGTTTACTGAAGTAATGTTGTTTACAACACTGTATATATATTTTAGACGTATAGGTTCACATCTCTACAAATGTATGTTTTCCCATCATGCCCACAGCCAGAACTCCAATAATCCTAGACCACGGTCCATTGGGTCTTCCTGTCCTTGTTCGTCCCCCTGCCTGCTGGGAGCCTCAAAACTAAGAAACATTTAAAGAAATACTATAATATGCAATTTAACGTTTTATGTATAATATGTAACAAGTGGAAGTCACCAGGAAAGGAGTAAAAATTTTGATAGTATAATTCTGTATTCCTGCTGATAGTAGAAGAAAGATTAAGTAACTGCTGAGGTTTTTTGGCCTAAAACACCATTGGAATATATCCTCATGATTCCTCGTGATAGATTTGCACAGTTGCTCTAGTTCTGAAAATTTTATGAAATTACATAAAATTTTTTTTGGAGAACAAATAATGTGACTTCATTTCAAAAATTGCTTTATTTTCCTTTTCTAATTAACCATCAAGTGATAATGGCTTCTCAAATTTTAAAGCACTCGGTTCTTAAGAATAAATGACTTATAAAATACTTCACTATACACTTTAATGAATGTTCTACACATGGAGGGAATCCTTATTTGGATATTGAGTATTAACTACAAACAATTTTTATAATAACCTGTGAGGACCAACTGAAGCACACTTCCCACCCTTAAGGAGCTCAGGCTAATGTGGGAAATGAGGTGCAGGTGGTCCTCTTGTAACGGGATTCATTACTCCCTGATATTTTGCTGACCAAGTTTCTATTTTTGTGTCAGGATTGCTTATACCATAATAAGTGATTATTTAAGCTTCAAAATAGTTGAAATTACATGGTGTTTTCCTCAGACTGTCTGGCAGGATATTTCCCCAAATGATGTCTGAGTTATAACTGACAGCAGAAAACAAAATCTTATCCCTAAGGTAGCGTCTTAGCTGTAAAGAAGTAACCAGATCAGTACCTGTTTACCCTGCTCGACAAGCAGTCGTGGGCTGACGTTGGGTGCCTCCATGGGAAGCAGGGAGCCAAGTGGAGAGCCATGCTCCGAGCGTCACCCACCACTAGGGTTTGCCCAGTGCCAGGATGGGTTTTCTAGAACTGATAGTGTGCAAAGCCCGACAGTCTCAAGCAAACTGGGATGGTGCGCCCCCTTTCTTCTTTCCTTTAATGTCCAAAGAGTCCAAAGGTGAACACACATGTGTTCAAACAGCCTAGAAGATGCTGGGCTCTCTCCACCAAGAACTGTCACAAAGAAACAACCACCAACATTGGTGGACGCATCAAGCAGCAGTTAAGTGTGGGTGCAGACACACATTTTGGACATTCCTTTGGTCATGAGACCTCTCTGTTGCCCATCGTTACCTCTCTAAAAACTACGAAGATTAGCTTAAGACTTGCCAGCCTCCACTTGAGGACAGATTTCTGGTCTCTGCGGTCTTCACAGCTCTAGTTTATGCAATGGCCTGGGGAGCATTAATAATGACTCTTTGATAAGGACCCAGTGATATGCAGGGTATTTTTGCTTCAGGTTGCACATAATGGAGAAAAGCTTTGGTACCAAAGTAAATGTTCAATAGTAAGACTTAACTGTGTGAATCATTGTTCCTCCAACCAGTAAAATCCTGTCCTTTCATCTGAATTCTTAAACTGGCCACAGAACCAAATACTTGTGACACTTTTCTCAACTAGGTAAAATCAGTTATTTTACAGGGTTCCTTTGCCAGGGCAAGGGAGTGCCTGAGGTAAGTAGCTTTGGTATCTGCTCAGGTGTGGCTCTGGAACACTTTCGATCTCCTGCACTTTCAAGCATGTACTCAGTGAGTGATTTCCTGCAATGGCATTTGCCCAGGATGGTTAGAGAGCTTGAATGGGTGGGAAAAAAGAAAGATCTCAGGCAAATGTGTGACAATGTGAGTGGACACACTATATTCACCAAGTAGGGAAAAAGGGTTCATCGAGTCAGTGGAGTTGAATCTCCCATGTGCTGGACACTACACTAGGAACAGGGGATGCAGCAGAGGACAGGGGGTCTCAGGCCTGTTCTTCAGTGCTCACGTTGTAGGATAGCTGAAGACACACCAAGAGGAATAGGGACAAATCTGTTTGGAAGATTGGTATTTCTAAATGTATAGGTACATATACATACACCTACCCAAATACATTTGAACGTATATTTGCAAAGGCAATTGGGTGAGGAGGACTTCAAATGATATTTTGGAGATTTCAGATCTCAACCTATGAGGGACAGTCAGTCATTTAGGACCTTTGAGCAAAAAAGTAATAGGAAGAAGGAGTTTTTTAGAAAGAGTAACATACCATCATTAGAAAGGATAAAGTGGCAAAGGACAAAGAGTAGAAATTGGGAGATGAATTCATAGACTATTCTTTCGGTAACTGCTGTTGTATACCATGATTCATTTCCTTTACAAATCTTTGTGCCATCCAGGTGGTAGCCCAGTGCTGAGCCTCAGGGGCATAGAAGCACACAGAGGGTCCTGTTCCTCTCGGGCCAGACAGTCAGCTATGGGAGATGTGGGTCCTGTGACCTCTGCCAAGAAGGAAACCAGGGAGGGGAAGACTATCTTGCCAGGAGGCCTGAGCAGAAAGAGCCAGCCATGCAGAACAGGACTGGAGTTCAGGAGCGGGAAGTTTGTGTAGATTCCTCAGCTGACAAAGAAGCTTTGAGGAAGGAGATTATACAGTCATATGGTTGGAGAAGCAGGAAGGGTCTAGAAGATGCTGAGCCCTGTTAGCCACTAGAAAGAGTTTGAGCTTTATCCCAAGAGCAGAGGTATCTGTAATGAACTTTAGGCATGATGGAATTGGTGTTTGGTGACAGTTGCTCAGGCTGTTTGGCAGGGGGTTGAAGAGGTAGGTGTTGGAAGCCAAGAGACTGGTTAGGAGTGTTGTGCTTGGCTGGAACTCAGGAGATCGGGACCTAGAGTGGGTGGTACCAATGGAAATAAAAAAGAAAGACCAACTAGGGGTGCAGGAAGAGGAGCATAGGGCTCTGTGACTGACTGGTAGTTATGGATGTGGAGTGTGTGACAAGTGAATCTTCATGTCATATTTTCCAAACCCAGGACTAGGAGTCCTGGGTCTTCTCATTATAAATGATTAACAAATGGTATTTCTTCTACCCTTCTCCCTCCCATTTCAACTCTGAATCAGACCTTCAAAGGTCTCTTAGATTCTAGATAAGCAACATTAGTTGAGCTTTCACTATGTGCAGCTTTCAAGGTGCTTTAGACTTATTTTCTCACTCATGCCTCAGTGCAGTCCTTTGAGGGAGCTCTTGTTATCATCTCCATGTTCCAGATGAGGAACCTGGAATCAGCAAGTATAATAGCTTCTTCCCAAGGTCACACAGCTTACCCTTGCACTCTTAAATTCTAGCAGCTCCCTCCACCCAATACCTCCAGTGTCCTAGAGGAGTTCTAAGTCTCCCCTACCACTTCATGCCATCCCCCTGGGACTGACCAGCTGCAGCACTTGTCTTTGCTGGAAGCTTCAGTCAGGGTCTGTGCCCTGTACCTAGGGAAACTGAGGTCTGCCATCTCATGGCCACTGCCTCCCTTTTTCTTCTGAGCTTTTAAAAGAAAGGAAAACAGAGTTCCCACATACAAGACGGCCTGCGTATTTATAGCATCACATCCTGTAAACAGGAAACTTCTCAGTCTTAGAAAATGAGTCCAATAATATAAACACAGCACATTGCCAGTGAGTTCTTCCACCCATTCAACAAACATTTAAATTATATATTTTATATATCACTCCACTGGCGAGGAAGCTCCCTGAGACAGGGATTTCCTTTGTCTGCATTGCTCACTAATGAATCTTAAGAACCTAGGAACAGTGATGTTTGCACAGCAGACATTTTCACTGAATGTACAATAAATGAATGCCTAACACATGTACCAGACACTAACTCATGCTTTTTTAAATCCTAATTACAACTCAAGAGTTAGAAACTATTGTTGCCCATTTCTCAGATGTGGAAACTGAGGCATAGGAGAATAAACAGCTTGCTAGGTTTGGGGCAAGCTGGCCATTGACTCAGGTTTTTTAGAGGTTCCAGGTTTTTCTTTTTATTAGTGACCCTGTGTCTGACTACTGTGCGTAGTTCTTTCTGTGTACACATACTGTGTGCAGGCCTTGTGTGTAGCATTGCCACCATCTAGACAAGGGTAGAAGGACCTCCAGGACCAGCCAATCCCTGTCTCCTCCCCCTTCCCCATTTTGACTTTATTGTTTCCATTCCCTCAGAGCTGTGATGGAGGCAATAAATGGAGGAAATTCAGAAGCGTCTGACTGGGTAACAATAAGCCCCTGCCAGTAGTTGGTCTGTGACAGTGTGATTTTCTACAATGTGCCAGAAACTCAGTTTCCTCACTGGTCTAAGAGGAGCCTGAGTTAGAAACCTTTGCCTTCCCTTCCAGATACAACATTCTACTGTTCCTGTGACTCCCAGGGAGCCGGATGTGAGTAGACGAGAGAGGACCACTTGTTACTAGGCAACAAGCACCCACCTCACCCATGTTGCCATGGTGATGGTGAAAGTTGGGCTGATGGGATTACCAGCTCCTGCTAATTGCATATGCGAGCTCAAGGTCTCTGTCTCTTTCTTGCTTGCTTGCTCACTCTTTCTTATTCTTCTAGGAACTGTGGAGAGCACCCCTCTCTTCCATGTGCAGCATTCCCAAGGCAGCCCTAGTGCAGTGTAAAGCAACTGGAAATGATTGTGTCTCTGAGTAGCTGTGTGACCTTGGGCAGGTTACTCAGCTTCTCTGGGCCTCCATTTCCCATTAAGAAAATGAAGGTGTTGGAATAGTGACCCCTCTCTCAGGCTCTTCCCAGCTCTCAAATCCTTTGATGCCTAGGGAGCATGTCAGGGGAGCAGATCACACTGTTACTAGGCAACCAGCAGGCACCCTGCCCAAGTTGCCTTGGTGACTGGATGCTGGAGGGGAGGGGAGGGGAGTAGATGCAGCAGCTAATTGCTTAATTATTTATGAGTGCCTCAAGTCCTTTTTGTTGTTGTTGTCGTTGCTAGGGGCTGTGGGGTCACCTTCTCTTCCTCCTTTCTGCCACCCCAAGTTGTCTGAGTTGCGTGTTACACAGTGAGAGAGCACCTTGGCCTGGATCTCCAGCTACCCCCTTCTAGTCCTGCCTCTGCTCTTCCCTAGAGCTGTGGCTTCAGGTAAGTCATCTCATCTCTCTGGGCCTCAGTTTCCTCATTTATAAAATGTTGGGTTAGCTTAGATAATCGCCCAGTTCCCTTTCTATCCTGAAATTCAAATTCAATAATTTAGCAATGTTGTTCATTTGCAAAGTAGGGAAGATAAGGGGGGATTTTCCTATTTTGTTATCTTCTAAGGAGGAATTTGAAGAACAGTAATAGTTAAGTGTCATGCACTTTCAAACAGGAAGGGAATGAAAAGTTATGCCCATTTTTCTCTCCTTGCCTTTCACCTTGCCTATGTTGCCTGGCCTTTTTTTTTTTTAATTAATCTTAAGATCACTTAAATTTTATTCATTTGTGTACCACCTACTTCCAAAATAGATTTGAGAGGTTCACAGTGTAAGATGCAAATAGGCTTTTAAAATTGAAATAGGACTAAATTAATGTGAAATAGGGTTGCTTTTTCATTGACTAATATTGATGTGATTCAGCATCAAATATAATTTTGAGCATCCTGGAAGCCAAAGCAAAAAGAGAGGGAGGGAAGTACATAATGTTTTCAATAAAGAGCATTGCCAGACTTTTTTTAGTTCTAAATTCTGAATGTACTTTATTATATGGCACATGTTTTCTAAGAAACTGTAATAAGAATTTTAAAATAACCCTTTCTATGTGAGTGTATTGTTAAAGGACATATGAAGAAGCTAAACTTGACACTGACTAGTTGTAATCATTAGAAAGCAAAAGCTCCATTTATACCAATACTATAGAATTTTATAAAGATAAATAGCACTTAGTAAATATGAATTTTAGAATCAATCATATTTTATCAATCAGTTATAATTCATGTAACCACTTTGCACAGTAATTTAGTAATGTGTATTAAAATTTTAATGCAAGCAAAAATTCTGCTTCATATTTATCATTCTGAAATGAACTTGTGCAGATGAGGAAAGACAATAAATATATAAATGCTTGTGGTAGCATTATTTATAAAAGAAAATAACAGTAAACTAAATCTTGAGGCCCAGTGAATTAAATTATATTACTTCTTCAGAATGGATTACTTAGTAGCCCTTAAAATTAAGTAGTTTTATCTCTTCTGATATAGAAAAAAAAAAACCTTCAAGTATCTATTAAGACAAGGAGTTGTAGCAATGATATAAAGTGTTCCTATTTCTGTTATAAAAGCTAGAGCTAGGTATACAATTTATGTATTTAGATATATGCTTTTATGTGTATACTTGCATTTTTTCAGAAGGAAACTGTTAATAGTGGTTTCCTCTGGGAAAGAAGATTGACAGCCTTTGGAAGGAGAGAAACAATATTTATTGCTTCATTTTTACTATGTAACCTGTTCATTTTCCAGTTAGAGAGGCAGTAGAGCCTAGAAGTTCAAAGCCTAGATTCTAGAGTCTGAATATCTGTGTTCAAAATCTGACTCTATCACATACTAGCTGTGTGACCTCCTTATTAATTTAACTTCTCTGTTCCTCATGTGTAAAGTAGTAGTACCTTCCTCATTGGATTATTATGAGGTTTAAGTGAGTTAATAAGCATAAAATGCTCAGAAAAGTCTATACAATGCCATATTTGTGTTCTCCTAAAAAAAATTAAAGGAGAAATTAAACAAAAACTGTCTAACAAAAAGGACCTATAGCAGAGTTGTAAGGTCTTGATAAATATATCACTGCTCTAGTATCACAGTACATAGAAATTATGTTTGAAGCAAGAATTGCAAAGTAGCAGTCTGATTTTCATTTCTTTTTAAAGATTTATTTATTTATGCGTATAAGTACAGGCCAGAGGTGGGGGGAAAGGGTGTGTGTGAGAGGATTCACCAGAGACAAAGTGAGAAGCAGAACAGGCAGACTGACCGAAACACCCTGCTGAGGGGAGCAGCGGGTGAAGCAGAAGTCTGCTGCACCATGTGGGTCCCCTCCCTAGCTGGGGATTGAACTCATGCTGCAGTGGCTTCGGAATCTCACAGTATGGGGCTCAACCCCTTGTGTCATCAGGGAGGCCCCTCATTGTTTTATCTGATATTTTTCATTTTATTGAATAATAACTTAGGGAAGCCATTTAACATGGGACTCATGGCAGGTGACTACAATGCCCATAAAAGCCCCTGAACCAATCTGGTTTTGCAGCTCCTAGTCCATTTCAGGGAATGCTCAAACTAAGAGCAGAACCTATGCTAGACCAGGTAGCCAACTACGAGAAGGAATTCTACCCTCCACAACTGTAAAAGAGCAGAGAGGAACTTTTTAGACATTGGGCCTTTAAGAGGGTGTCCATACCCATCTCAGGTATGAAGTTGTTCACATGCCCTCAGGCTGTATAAGGCAGGAGCCTAATAGCTCTGGGCTGATCTTTAAGGCCATAGGACTTATTATATATAGAAGTGCAGAAAGTAGGGGCTCTATGCTCAAGAATACCAGTTTCCTCCTACCCGTGCTTTGGGACAAACCTGAAGAACTTTGGTTGACTTTGGGAATATTACTTTCAGTTGGCCATACTTTGGACTAGGTTAAGCCCCTTGCTCTAGGCACATGGTGGCCCTAGAGAAAGTGGGGATGGGGGCTCTGGTCCCTCAAATAATCTGTCAGGAAAAATGCTGTCACCATGAAAAATGTGAAGCTGAATTGCTACAACTGCATGCCCAAATCTGTGGTTCCTGTTGTTTTGTTTGGCCCTTTCTTAGTGGGCTCATGGGCATGCCAGCCTGTTTATCCATTTGTCCAGGGGTCCACTTACCATCTGTCTGTCACATCCAACTGTGTGTCCATCTGTCCTTCCATGCCTCGTTCAACGATCTGCCCACTTTCCCACCCATCCATAGACTGCTATTATGTGTATCCCTAGCCACATTCTTCCCTTCCCTTCAAGTGACTCCATCCACTGGTCCATCCTTCCATCTCTCCATCTTTATGTAATCTGCCTATCCTTCTCAAAAAGATCTTTTGGCTGCAGAACTAACTCCCTGATGGTTTCCTCCCCATGCCCTTAGCCCACTAATCTATCCCTGGCCGCAGCATTGCCCTCCCTTTGGCCCTCCCGCAGTCGTTCCCCTGCCTCTGGGCCCTTGCCCGTCACCAAGTTAAATCCGCCCGCCACCCCGCTGTGAGCTGGCCTGCTTTTGTTTGGCAGCCGGGCGACGGGGCTTCCAGGCCTTGCGTGCTGGGGGTGGCGGGGGCCAGCGGGGTGCAGAGGCCCAGGGCAGGGCGGGGCGGGGCGAGGCGGGGCGGCGGGCGCGCGGGGCGGGGCGGGGCGGCCGGGGCCTGGGTGACTCAGCCGCAGCTCGTCCCGCGGTCCGCGCGTCCGCCGGCCTCGCAGGCGGGGCGGAGAAAATGGCGATGCCCCCGGCCACTGCGCCCCCCGCCGGGCCCCGGGAGCCTCCGGGACCCCGCGCGGACGCCGCGGGCGCCGCGCCGCCGCTCGGCCTGCAGCAACTGTCGGCGCTGCGGCCCGAACCGGGCGGGGTCCCGCTGCACTCGCCCTGGACCTTCTGGCTCGACAGGTGAGGGGGCGCGGGGCCCATCGCGTCCGTCTCCAGCCTGGGCCCCGCCGCCGCCGCCGTGCACCCGCCGGACTGGCGCCGCCGCTTTGTCTTGGCGCGACCCGGGGTCGGTGCTCCCAAGTTGCCGGCGCCCGCGAGCTCGCGCACTGCGCCCGGGCCCGGCCGCACCGGTGCTCAGCCCCCGGCCCCGCCGCCCTGTAGTGGCGGCCCGCGCACTCTGGCGCTCGTGGAGAGTCAGGTCGAAAACCGGGGTTTGGGCCGGGGCGCGCGTTTGTTCGGTTGCTTGGCCTCTCAGGCCCGGAGAGGAGAGGCGCTGCCCCAAAAGTTCCGACAGCACTTTCCCCCTTTTACCCTTCCAAGGGCGCGTGCCCACGGCGAGCTTCCCGGTCGGGTGGTGGGAGGTGGTGAGGGAGTCGGCGAAGCCGGGTACTGACTATAAAGTGGGGAGAGTGATGCTGTCCTGGTTACCCCTGAGGACTCTTGCGGCGCTCTGGAAGCGACCTTGGCTCTAACGGCGCTTGAGAAAGTTAAGCCAGCCCCCTGGGGAGAGGTGTGGTATTGGTGCCCAGCGACGCCTCCATCCCGGGCCGTGGCGTAACCTGCCTGGGACGCCTCGAAATCTCTCTCCTTTGAGCAGGTAGTTCTTGAACACTCAGTGGAGCCACACGCCTGCCCGGCGCTGGGGGTCCAACGAGAGCAATACCTCACCTTGTCAGTAGAGTGGGGACTTCACAGCTTTCACCGCCCGCAGCTCAAGTGCATCATCTCGGAAAGGCCTTCCTGACCACTTGGTCTAGATTAGCACCTCTCAGCACCCTTCTGTCTGTCTCCTGCCCACCCTTGTTTTCTTCCTGGCGCTTATGCTACCGCTATTTAGTATGTATGAATGTTTGTTTTCATTCTCACGCTCAATCTCCCAACATTGCCTGTTAAGCACCAAAGAGCACAAACTATTTGACATTCTGTCTCTCCAGTATCTCTAACTGTGCCTACAACATCTTAGGAGCATAGGACGATTTTGACAAATGATTACATGAATGAAAACAAAGTCGTTTTTCAGTATTTGCCACACAGCACACTCAAAGTGTCCCCAAAACTTCGAAAAGTTAGATGAACCTTTACTATGGTTAAGTCTTAGGAAGAAATGTAGGTGGCAGGTTTTTATGACTTAATTAGTAAACATAAATGTGGTTATAAAAGACCCTGCATAAAGTGCCTGCAAGATACTTTTAAAGTGATACTCTTTTTTTTTTTTTTTTTAAGGAGAGCTCATTCCTTTCCTCCTGTTGGAATTAGCACCTATCTGTAAGAATTCACATTTGGAATCATTGTTCTTTCTGGGGGCCCAAAGAAGTTGGGGGTGGGGAAGATACAGTGAATCTCCTTTCTCGAAACATTTTCACTTTCATTATAGGAAGAACATTTTACTATCATAATGAGAAATTTTGGCATACTTCTCCAAAGTGAAATCAGAGTGTCTCTGTTTTCCCAAGGTGTATTGTGGCAACCTGTATCTGTTTTCAAGGTATTAAACTTGGACCTGTGATCTAAATTGTAGTTTTTGTTGAGTGGCAGAAATCATATCAAAAAAGTTTCTTATTAAACAAAAACAAAATTAATCTTGGTGCCAGCACGATTTAAAAATGCTTTAAGATACTAGGACTACATAACAAAACACTACTTTAAAAAAATACTTCTTAAGATTAGACTATAACAACTTTAGTGAAGACACAAATGGTATTTTTCTTACTGTTTGCTCGTTTGTATTTTCTGAAAGTTAGTAATCAAATGACCCATTATTACCACTGTTTGTAAATCTTTACTAGAAATGGCTATATTAATTTAGAAATTCTATTCAGTTACTTATTGCACATATGAATTCATTTTGCCTGAGCGGTTATCCTATGACTTTTATTGAACTTTCTTCACTTTTCTGGGAGTCCATTGCATTTATGTAAGCTCTCTCTCACCCCTTGGAATTATGAGTACATTGTATTCCAGAAATTCATTTGTAATTCCTTCCTCCCAGAAGCAAGATTCTAGAGACAGTGGTAAGGTTTTCAGGAGAGCTTCCAAGGCAGCCTTCACCCCAGCAGAACCAGCATCTGAGAAAGCAGCTGGAGGTCCACAATATCCTTAGGTTTCCTCTACTTTAATCTCTCCTTTCACACCTACCTCCTGACCTGTCTTACCTTCCCAGCCTACTATGTGATGATGGACAAATGATCTAGCCCCCTAAACCTTAACTTTAATTGTCTATAAGATGGGGATTATCATAGGATTTATCTCAGGGTTCTGAGGATGGTGCCTGGCATAGAGTAAGTGCTTAATAAATGTTAACTTTAGATGTGGTTATTTGATGCTCTGACCTTTTCTGAGTTCTGGACACACACTTCTAAGAGTCTGGGAGTTCCACAGGCACTTTCAGTGCAGTGCTGATTATTTAGTAGCTGAGTTAATCTCTTCCCCACTCTTCCTTAACTACCTGTCATGTGCTGTTTTACATCAGTCTACTACCAGTTTTTCAAAGTTGAAATTTCCATTTGTTCCTTAAATCCTCTTTTGTTATATATCCTATTCCATTCGGAGCCATATGGTGAGGACATGGTCCCAGTCTAAGCCATTCCCTTCTGTCCTTGGACTTTGCAGTTTTGATCCTCTTCAGCCTAGCTTGCATACTAACCTACCTTCGTGAAGCATTGCCCTGGGATGGCAAGAGTAGCCTTCTAATTATACCTTATCTTGTCATTAGAGGAGTCTCCTGTCTCTCTCCAGGGCCACAGCATCAGAGCTGACTGTGTCCAGCCACACAAGGTGCTTCCTTTGTGCAGGTTGTATACCCAAGAGGCAAAGTTTGGGTTTCCACTCTATTTTAACCAGAGCAACTCTAAATTGTTGTTGCTTGTTTTTAGAAATGGGCCACTTTAGTTTGGAAAAAAGAAAGCATTCCCTGGCTTTAAAAAAAGTTTAAAACCATGGATTTACAGATTCTGGTACAAGCTCTGTATTGCTGTTTTACACATAAAGTCCAATTCTTTTTTTCTCCCCAGCCTTATCTCTTGACTCTCCCCAACACCTAAATACCACTCAGTCTGCCCATTCTCTCCAGTAACAGCAGAATTCTGGCCGTATTTCCGGCAGACTGTGGTCTTGCTAGCATCTGAGATTTATCTCCTAGTAGTTCCTTCTGCTAAGAATGCCCTTTACCACTTAGTATACCTGCAGAGATGCCAGGCATCCATCTTCAAGCCTTTCTGAGATGCTAACTCTTTATAATTGTTCTTAAGTAGCCCCTGGCCCAGATAGGACTGTCGGCCCGCTCCTGTTCCCCAGCGTTATTTTGTAGGCAAGTGTGTGTGTTATGGATCTTTGATTCCTCCACTGTCCCTCCTGCTTGGCCATGGGACTCCAGTTGCCTTGAGCTGTGAGCCTGGAGTGCACACAACAGTGCTCAGTGGGTACCTAGTGCCAGCCAGTCAGTGTTTCTTAAAGGATGGGCCCTCACTACTTATGGCTGTGCTTGTTAAAGTATAGTCTCCAGCCCTGCCTGGACCTGTTCAGCCAGACCTCTGGGGTGAAATGTGGGTTTGTAACACTGCCTTTGGCATCATTATTCGAAACTTAATACTCTGTTACCAATCAAGTCAACTGAGCTTATTAGTTGCCAATTTTGTTCTAGATTCTGAGAATGCAAAGAGGAGGACATCATAGGCATGGGCCTTCCAGGGGGGAGGCTCAAGTACTGGATGCTTCGAAAGCATCTTTGAAGAATTTGAGAGGTACTGAGTTCTTGGGGGACCCACTTTTCAGAGTGTGATGCTTTCAAATGCATTCTAATGGTGTGCTTCGCTATGTTAACAATTCTAATATGGAGAGGTGGAATCAGGCTTGTCAGAGAGGATCTCTCTGAATCCCTTGTTCATAGAGTGACCTTCTGGGCCTTGGGTAGCTGGAGAGGTTGCATGGAAGGTCATAGTTTGCATGGAGAGAGTTGCTGATTTCTTGACTTTTCCTACCGCTTTCCTATTCTTGTCCTGAACACACAGTTTCTCTTACTGGCCTAGCATTTCATTTTCTCTCAGGGTCTTTGGGTAGATTAGGCAGAGCAAGGCCCTGACATCGGGGCTCCCAGCCTATCCATCTGTGTGTTAACTGCTTGTGTCCTTTATGTAGATTTAGGGCCCTGAGCACCATCACTCAGAAGAGTCATTACCTTCTAGTAGCTACTCCAAAAACATGCTGCTTTTAATGCTACAGGTGCAATTGTCTTATTTATAAGCCTGAGAGAGCTGGCAAGATTTTAGTGATCTGGCATGGTAATGATTCAAAACATGGTCTTGGTGCTGTCATCAACTCTACTACTGTTAAACTTCTCTTCTACTCAACCTCCATGTGTTGAAGGATTAATTTATATATCAAGATGAAGAGTCCTAGTTGCTATTGTTACAGAACTAACAGGCTGGGAGGAAGCAGGCAGAAATCAAATACCTAGAATGTTTAGACTATATAGATAGTTTCAGTAGATACATTATTAAATGTTAATAATAGACCTTGGCCACTTTTGTACATGATTTTTCTCAAACAGGAAGCTGGTATAGCTGAAAGCCGCAGATCTTTATCTACAAGCGATTAAATGAAAGCATCATTGATAGAGTGGGTGATAATCAAGGGGACACCCTTTATCCTATAACTGCGCCTGCGCAAGTCTCCCTCTAATGGGTTAGTAAATTCAACAAGTAGACTTGCATTTAAAAGACAGCCTTGGGGCCTCCCTGGTGGCACAGTGGGGTAAGCAACGCAATATGAAGCAAACCACAGTCACTGCAACATGAGTTCTATCCCTGCAGCTGGCCAGGGAGGGAACCCACATGGCGTAGCGGACCTTTCCTGCCTTGCCCGCAGCTCCCCTCAGCAGTGTGTTTCAGTCAGTGTGCCTGTTCTGCTCCCCACTCTGTCTCTGGTAAATCCTCTCACCGCCCTGGACTCTGGCCTGAACCCCAGTTCTCGTATATATAAATAAATAAATCTTTAAAAAAAAATAAAAATAAAGGACAGCCTTGACTTTGAAGTCCCCCCCCCTCAAAAAGTTATTCTTCTGGCTGAAATGAACTTCTCTCTCATAAAAGGAGGAATGTTGTCATCATTCATGTTTTTACCAACCGTGCATTGTGTGTATACACACACAAACTAAACATGTGTATCCACCCCTTAATATACACTGTGCCCTGTTTAAAGTATTAAACATCTTTTCCCACTTGAACCTGTTATTACTAACTACCAGTTACGTCAGTGTACGAGGCAATCTACTGGGTGCCACACATAATTATCCATAAAATCCTCACAGTATTGAAGTAGGATGTATTGGCAACTTGCTAGAGATGAGAGGACTGAGGCTTAGCAGAGTATTTGCCTGTGATCACACGGCTAATCTGGAGGGGAAACAGGATTTGAATTAAAGACTGTGACACCAAGCACTGGTGTCCCTCTCTCACACATATGAACACTTCTTTCCCATGAATATGAACAATGAGCGGGGCACAGTTCTTCCATATTTCATATCTTCTAATGTGGGAGCTGGACAGGACTTGAGAGATAAACTGGGTTTATCACTTGATTCCACAAATAAGGAAACCAAGGGTCAGTTTCATGGGAGATAATTAAACCAGGACTCCCTCCATCAAAATCTGCAGGGAATCCTGCCTAAAGTTCATATTTAAGTGCCTTTGTAGCACTGTAGTTCACATTTAATGATAACCCTGTCATGGTCATTTCTTTGGATGATGGAGAAAAATGCATCCATGAGATTAGTGATTTCTATGATTATGAAGCTATCTGTATAGTTCATTAGCTTTTACTGCCTGGATTATTAGCATTTCTTAAAGTAACTTGATTTAGAGCATGTCTCAAACTTTTACATGTGAGTTTCTTAGGATTCAGCAAGTGTTGGCTCAAAGACCCTGCATCTCTAACAAGCTCCCAAGTAGTTCTGTCTAGTGCTGGACCATTCCATGGGTGGCAAGGGTACAGGGAGGATTTGAGGAAACCTTTTCAGCACTTTTTCTTAGAAGTATTTCCAGGTATCCAGAGGCTCTTAAGTGGTTCTGTGACCACTAAGAAATTAGTCAGTATTGGTTAAGATAATTTCCATAGGTATTTTCAAAAGCCTCTTAGCCATAGGAACTTTATTCATGAGCTCAGCCTATTTCAAACATCTCTTTAAATGTGAAGTTTAATGGAGAAGGCACCTTTGTACTGCTGGAAGGTGTGAATTGAAGATGATGTTTGGAGAATTGTGTTCATGGTGCCAAACAGAGTATGAGGCACACATACATGATCAGTTTTGGCTAATGCTAAGAGCAAGATTCAGCCCTTGGTTCTGATCCCAAACCTACCAACTATTTTTTTGGGCAAGTCACCTCACTTCTTAGACTTGGTTTTTACCTTGTGGTATTTTTGGTGGGGAGGAAATAAGAAAATTGTACGCATAGCACCTGATAGTCTTTCAGTTCTTGGGTGTTCAGTATTTCTGCAATTAGGATGAAATGCTGTGGGGAATTTTAGACTTAAATTGAGCTTAAACACTTTTGTCTCTTGGAGATTCTCAGGGACTTATTTTAATGAGTAGATAAAGATGATTTGTGAATAGCACATTAAATGTTTACATGTAAATGCTGCTCATGTAAATGCTGGAAACCATTAAACTAAAATTAACCTTACTGGACTTCCTCCCTTCTCCTAACTCCCGAGTGAAAAGGAATTTTCATCAGTTTTATCTAGAGAATCTTAAGATGCATTTCCTATTACTGTTACTAAGTTGAAGACAGATAGTAGTTATATAAAGCTGGAGTTGGGAGTTTTGTTCTTAGGTGACATAAAGAGTTTCCCTGACATCTTTATACTAATCACCTGCTTGACAGAACTCAAAGGTCCTTTTCTTCTTCTGCCTTAACCATCACAGCTTTGGGATTAGCCAAGTCCAAGGGGGAGCAGCCCACAGTGTAGCTGTGACCTGACACCCAGAGAGACTCTGTCTGGTGGGCCTTCTTTCCTAGCCCTCTGCCTCTCTCACAGACTCCTTGGGAGTCTTAATTTCTGTCCCACAGATTAGAAAATGTGCTTGGTGTCACCGAGTTCTGATTGTTTTCTTAAATGTTCCCCTTCTGCCCATGATGATGGTAATGATGATGATGACGACATCAGCGATGATGGCTTGTCGGTTCCCAGGCACTGTGTAAATGATGCCTGTTGTACTATCTCATGTAGTCTGAGTAGCAAAGTAATGAGCTAGAGGTCACATTCTCAGAGAGGTGAAGTGGGAGTCAGAACGGTTTAGGCCTGTTACAAGCTGTTAGGTGACAAACTGAAATTTGAACTCACATCTGTTCATGCCATAGACCGTCTTCTTGATGCCTCTGCTCTCCTGCTGCAGCTCATCTGTGGCATTTGTTGGTAAAGTAGCTTCCTAATTTGTTCAGCCCTGGGAAATGATGGCCTGTAGATGTATTCTTCCTGAGTCATGTTATGTATCACATTTTGAGGGGTCATTACTGTCAGCATTGATGATCTTTAACCCTTTACTGCATCTCTGCTTCTGCCTCTCCTCAACCCTGCGTCTAGATGGACAGTGATGGAGGACAGAAGAATAGGCCTGACAAGTGGGTGAGCCCAAGAAGGGAGTCTCAGAGGGCTAGAGAGAGATTTGCTTTAGTTGGGCTATATGTGGCCACCCATGCTGACAATGGCTGCTTGGTTTTTACTAAGAAGCAGCCTCATCCAAGAGGAAGAAAATGCTCATCAGACCCAGACAGGGCTGATGAACCCCAGAATAGTTCACCAGGAACCTGGGAGAGAACCTAGTCTGTGACTTAAAAACAGACTCACTGAGCCTCAGTTTCCTCATCTGTAAAGTGGGGGTAATGACATCAACTTGGCAGGATTGCTGTAAGGATTAGAGAGAACATGTGCAGAACCCTTTCACATAAAACATGCTCATGAAAAGAAAGCCATTATTACCTTAAAATCCTTAACTCAGAGGGGAAATCCTAATGCAACAACTCAAACTCCTTAACCTGATTCAACTAGGGGCACTGATTGTTTCATTGCTGTATTCCCAGCTCTGGCTGTGTACACTATAGAGCACTGCCTTGAATTCAAAGACTGAAAATCAGTCCTGATTCCTTGATTCTGTGATTCTCCATAGCTCTGGCTACAGCTCCTAGGAATGCTTAGTCTTTCAGCTGTCTTTCCATCTCTTCCTTCCCAGGCAAATGAAAAAGTCTCTAGGCATTGTTTCTTTGCTTCAGGAGTCTGGCAATTCAGTGAGCAGGGGTACAGTTCTAGAACATAAGCTTCATGAGTATAATCCTCAGAGATTGTGTTGTATCTTTACACCAGGGTTTACCAGCATTTTAGACTAAGGCAGTTCTCTATTGCGGGGCTGTTCTGTGTACCCCAGGAGACACAACAGCAGCTCTGGCTTCAGCCCACTAGATGTCATAGCATCCCCTTCAGCTGTGATAACCCCAAGGTTTCCAGTTATTCCCATTGTCTCTTTGGGCATTATCACCCCCATGAACATCCTGGTCTGCAAAGGAGGATTTTGGTTAGTGTTCTATTGGGACATTTAGGTTTGTAACATTAATGAAATAAAAATATTTTTTTAAGTTATGATTATACTGGATATGTGGTACCAATAAAATTGTTTCTTTTCATTGAAGTTCACTACAGATGTTTACCTCCCAGTTGCTACAACTCTCTTTTTTTAGAGTAATAGGGAGGCAAAGAGTGGGCTGACTTCTGGTATGGCTGCAGCTTTGCTGAGAGCAGCCTGCTCTGATACTGTAAGGAACTGTAGCTAATAGTAGACAGCGCAGCATCTGGTTCGTATCTAATCAACAGGTCCTCCCTGGTGGCGCAGTGGGTTAAGCAACGCACTATGAAGCAAACCGCAGCCACTGCAGCATAAATTCGATCCCTGCTGCCGGCCAGGGAGGGGACCCACATGGCACAGCAGACCTGTCCTGCCTCGCCTCTTGCTCCCCTCAGCAGTGTATTTCAGTCCGTCCGCCTGTTCTGCTCCCAGCTTTGTCTCTGGTGAATCCTCTCACCCACCAATACCTCTGGCCTGTAACGCAGTTCTTGTATGCATAAGTAAGTCTTTAAAAAATCTAATCGGCAAGTCCAGTCCAGATTGACCTGTTTATAAGGTAGAACAGTTAAAAATCTCTGTCATCTTCATGTAAGGTTAAGAATTTGTTAAAAGTCGTACTGGGGAAACTAAGCTACATGTTATGTTTATTAAAGTAATACTGTGTTGAAAAAAATCTCAGCTCCTCTGCCCTTTTAAAATTTATTCATGAAACTGACCCAGTTTTTATGTTAAAGATGTCAATCAAAAAAAAAATAAAGATGTCAATCAAAGGTCTAAGTGTGAGGTTTAAGCATTTTGGTGTTCTTCAGTGACAGTATCAGCTATGATTTGCAGAAGAATGCGTAGGACTACTCAAGTCAACCATTTACAAACACCATCAATCCTGACAACGTTGTTTTGTTACTTTGGAACCTGATTATTACTGTCTCACAGCTGGGAGGGACTTTAAGCTCCCAGAATCTAACCTCTTTCATTGACAAATTTGACATTCTTCATTTCAACTACATCAGGATCCTAAGGTATAAATCAGAATAGAGCTATTTTTGTTGAGTGTGATACTGTTGTTTTTTGTTAGGACCTGCCTTACCCGACTCCATCAGTTAGATACAGTATTGTAATTAAATGAGAATTTGGAAAAAATGATGGTTTGGACCAGAACATGCCAAGAATCAATTTCAAAGCCCCACTGAAAGATCTAAGTGTCTATTTGGCCAGAGAGGTCAGTTCATAGTGAGGAGTAAAGAGCAGGAAACTTCAGACAGGTCGCATTGTAAACCTATTAAAATCAGCATTTTGTTATTCTAGGCAAGTTACCAAGCCTCTTTCTGACCCAACATGTTCACTTATAAACTGGTGAGAAATAATACAGACAGCTGCTTAAATAGGCAAGGATTCAGTGCTGTAGTAAGGTGAAGTACTTAGCATACTAGCAAGAAATCAGTCCTTCTGCAGTAGCTGTTGATATCATTGGCCCACACTAAAAGTCCCTACCACCAAGTCATTTCACTCTAGAGCCCTTTGTTGGACTGTGGAGACTAGAATTCTTCAGAAAATTTGGACAGTGAAACCGAGAGAACCTAAATGACATTGTGTACTTGTCTCCTGCAGTAGAATCTGAGTGAAAACAGAATCTGAATACAGGGGCATTTCAATAGAAGACATTTTAGTAGGAAACAAATCTTTATCAGTGTTGTTTTTCTTTATATTACATATTTATATACTGTCTATATTATAGTATATAATATCACATTGTATTTGCTTAAGTTGGCATAATGCTATATGAAGTGAATATTCAAATATATCCATTCTAAACCATTAATTGAAGTGTAACTTTAAAAATTAGTAAAAATTTTGAAATATATGATTTTTAAATGAAAATATAAAATATATTTCCTTTTTTGGACTTTAAACCTCCCCCTCTCCCCTTAGCCCACTGATTTAGAGAAAGAGCCTACATATCCCTCTGGTGTGCTTTGGGCAATCCAGGAATTTATTTGCTGAGCATATTTAGTGGAGAGGTAAGCAAAAGTTGTCTAAGGAAGGAAAACTAGTATAGGCGTAGATTTTCATATAAAGGCATTTTAGTTTCACGTGAAAAATTAAGGGAAAGTTCAAGGATTTTTTTTAGGGGTGTCTCCCAAAACTTTTTATTATTTAAGCCCCAAATAGCCTAAAAATAGCTAACTTTTATGCAAGTCAATACTTTGGCTCCCCAAACCCAGGTAGTATACCTCAGACCCAAGTGCTGTCCTAGGAAGTTCTGATTGAGCACCTCATTCTTCCTTATACTCAACACAGTGTAGGCTTCTAATCTGGCAACAAAATGCAGTCACAGTGGTTTTTATGGATTTGCTTTTAAAAAATAAATCCAATATATATTGGATATGCGTAGATATGTATTGGATGTGGTTTTGTGTATGTAGGGAATGGGAATAACTCTCAGTCATAAAAAAGAGTGAAATCTATGATGGTGTGAGTGGCCCTTCAGACTATTTTGCTAACTGAAATAAGCCAAACAGGGAAATACAAATATTGTCTGATTTCACCTATATATGGAACCTCAAAAATAAAAACAGAAACCAAATTCGGAGTACAGAGAAAAGATTGATTGTTACCAAAGGTGAGGGAGGTTGGGGGTCGGGTGAGGATGAATTGGATGAAGGAGATAAGTGGTATGCACTTCCAGTTATACAATAAATAAGCCTTAGGATATAATATATAATAAACAGTATAGTCAGTAATAATGTATTGCAAATTTGAAAATTGCTAAGATGGTAAAGACACATTGTATGGTTCATGTAAGTGTTAAATCAAGTACTCCAGAAACCAGTATAGTATTGTATGTCAGTTATACTTCAATTAAAAAAAAAGTTCTAAAAAATCTAGCATACAGTTTGTGAGCAACTAGAAAAGAGTCATAAAACCCAGTGCTTTAGGGTAGAATTTATCTACCACCACCTGCTCAAGAGTTTGTCCCCAGACTAGTCCTTAATGGTGCTTCCTTAGTGACCTCCAGGCAAGGGAGGTAGATTCAGAAATGTATTTTTGATACTCAATGGGGAGCTTTTACTGGTCCATAGGTCAGTGCCTTACTCCCATACCCTCCTCCTGGGCATGACCCTTTGTTCTGACATCCTCTCACCTCCAAGCCATGTGAGTTTTATGCACATCTCTAGTGTGCACGGGTTCAAATACTATTCAGAAAGTTCAGTGTCATATTGAGGTTCCAGGGGACTTGTGGGGGGTGAGTAGCTGGGAAAGTGCATTCCTTTTATAGATGTTATATCCTAATAGGTCACCTGTGAGCTTACACGTTCTGCTTCTGCAGTCCTCTTCCTTGTCATCTCATAACCAGACAGGGGGCTTTCAAGCATGATTTTATGACTTGCATCTTAAGCCTGATGCCATTGGGTCCCAATACTGTTGAATGATAACGGCTAGTACAGTATAGGGAGAAAGAAAAAGTGGTCACCTGTAAGGGTTCATGAGACTTATCCTAGCAAATGGGGCTGGGTAAAGCCAGTCCTAGTGGGTTTTTTTCTTTTCTTTTCTTTTTTTTTTTTTTTTGCTGACTATAGCTGTGGTATGTTGCCATCTAGTGGAACATATGGCGAACTAAAGATTAATGTATTCTGACCGCAAAGTTCACCAGAGCCAATTATATACTGAAAGTATTTTCTAAAGGAGAGCATTTTGGAAACATGCAAATTCAGGTGAAATGAAAGTTGACTCTTAGTAGTCATATTTTCTTAATGTTGGCAGAAGGTCACTGTGTTTCTCAAGAGTTCATGAATATTAACCCCCAGGGAACTGACAAGTTTTTCAAACATATACCCAGGTCTGGGTGTGGCATTTTCATTGTAATCTCTACAATAAGCAGTCTCTTGTCTAAATGATAGGTCATTACAAGGCTATTTTAGTAGTTTTAATGTGATTTTAAGGTTTTCAGTACTTTTCTTATTTTAATTTTCTTTTTTTTTCCTATTAAATACAGAATATATATGCAGTTTTTAGAGAAGCAAAACACATCTTCACATTAAAATTTCTCGTAACATCCCTAAGAGGTCCAGGTTTTTTTTTTTTAAAGATTTGTTTATTTATGCATACAAGCACTGGGGTACAGGCCAGAGGTGTGGGGGGTGGTGAGAGGATTCACCACAGAGAGCGGGGAGCAGAACAGGCAGATCAACAGAAGTACACTGCTGAGGGGAGCAGCGGGCACAGCAGGAGAGCTCTGCCATGCCATGTGGGTCCCCTCCCTGGCCGGCAGCAGGGATCGAACTCGTGCTACAGTGAGTGTGGTTTGCTTCATAGTGTGTTGCTTAACCCACTGCGCCACCAGGGAGGCCCCAGAGGTCCAGGTTTTGACTTGATTTATATGAAGACTTGTGGGCTGTGATTTGGGGCTGGTTCGTGAATACTGACTATTTCTTTTGTTTGTTCCTTTGCCTTTTTCCTGTGTTTGCTTAGATCTCTCCCTGGTGCCACCGCAGCTGAGTGCGCATCCAATCTGAAGAAAATTTACACAGTACAAACAGTACAGGTAAGAAGAGGAAGTACCAGATTAATGTGGTATATGCTGAAAGCGCAATTATTCAACCTGAAAATTGCCCTGTGCTGGTTGCTTTGACCTGGTCTCTGCTCTGGCTCACAGGTCCATTTTGGTGGAACTGCCCTAGGAAATGCCAGCTGAGGATATGCCCAAGTGGCCTATTCTTCTCTTAGCGACCTAATTATTCGTACCATCTAACCCTTTTTCAGACTCCCTCACACCCACCCTCAAGCAGCAGACTAGAGTGTGTCTGCATTCAAACACCAGCTGTGCCCTCCCTCCCAGCTCTGTTTCCATCTGTGAGGACAGTGGCATCCGCCTGCAGGGTTACTGAAGGTTATGGTCAACCAGGAGAGCAGGACAGTGCTGAGCATGAAAGTCAGAGTTCTCCTTCCTACTTCACATTCTAATTTCATCATCCTAAATTGGACAAGTAGTCGGCCCTTTACATTTCTGTAAAATTGGCATAATGATAGCACTTTCTGGTAGACTGTTGTGAGGATTGAATAAGAATGTTTATATTAAATAGAAAACCTGATTCAAACAAATCAACAAATACAAGCTTTTTTCTGTTCTTTCTTTATCCAACTTTCAGGATTTGTTAAACAACTAGTTTCTTTAAAAAACTGGTATGTATTGATTTTCTTTAAAAACAAATTCTATTAAATTTCTCCCCTTTTCTAGTTTAACACACTATTAAAGACAGAAAAGGCTTTTAAGGCTGCTTCATTGTTGCATTGACCAGATGTCCTGAATTTTCCAGAAGGATCAGATTGAAACAGGTTTCCTCTTGTGCCCCTAAATCTTTTAATGTCTTAGAAATCCTTATAGATTGGCATCTCGATTTTATCTCTTAGGTGTAGACGTGGCACATAATTCTTACAATCCTTTTCTCAGATCCTGCCCAGTATCTGTTCAGAAAATTGGTTTTTGTAGATATGCTGTCCCAGGAATCTGATTGTAAGAGGCCACGCATCTTACACCCAGGGCAGTAAGCTGGTGTAAAGACAGTCCTGCTCATCAGCCGGTTCTGATCTCGTTGGAAAGATGACATAAACTTGTGAAAAGCAAAATCACGGTGCTGCTGTCAATAATCTGCACTGCCAAGTATAAGCAGTGTCACAAGGCAGCGTGTGGGCCACCATCCAGAGGGATAATGCTCTCAGCCTGGGAAAGGCTGCCCTTGCTCGGCCCCTGTGGTAACTTTGTGGACTTTTGTTACCTCTTCTCAGCCATTGTGCAGACTTCAGAACAGTTGATTTTTAAAGCCCAAGCAGAAGCTCTTAGATCCCATGGACTTTTTAAAGTACTTGCTAGACTTTCTGCTGCATTGTGCTATTGGATCATCAGAGTTAAGCCTGGGATTCCAGGACAGACATCAGTAAAGTCAGATTAAGGGGTGGGTTTATTTTCCAGGTCCAGCATGTTGACACAGAGCATTTGGTGGAGACTGAGCATCCAGCTGCTAGTTAGAATGGGTCTTCGGGGACCAATTTGAGTACCCAGGCTGGCACAAACTAGACAATTGTCTAAAAATACATTGGAATAAGATTTGCATTTAGTAAATACAGATCTCTTAAGTATGCAATTTAATAAATTATACAAAGGTATGTGAACATATAACCGTCACCCAGATTGAGATTAAAAAAAGTTCCTTCTTGCCAGAGAGTTTCTTTTGGCCAGTTTTCTTCCAAAAACAACCACTGTGCACATTTTCATAACCATACCGTAGTTTGGCCTATAATTGAAACTCATTTAAATGGAATCACATAGAACTATACTCATTATGTCTGTTTCCTTTCACTTAGTATTGATGGATTGAAAGAGGAGCTAGTGAATAAACCACTTTTCTGGCTTACAGAAGACTGCTTGAGTAAGGATCTGTTAAACTGTAGACCCCACTTTCTCAGTGGGGACAAAAATTGATCCTTGGTGTAATGAAAAAGATCTTACTCTTTCCAAGAATAAGCGCAGATACATACAGCACATAAACAGATACACAGTCTCTGTCTTATTAAAATTATATGAAGGGTGATAACAACAAAGGGCTTCTTCAGGGTGAGTTCCCTAAGGGCTCAGAAAGCTGTTTCAAATTTCTGACGTCTCTGTCCCCCTCTGCTCATCTGTAAAACTGAGTTCACAATCCCCACCCCTAAGGTTGAGAGAGGGCTAAGCGAGGATACATGTGCTCCTACTGTGTTTGGTGTGAGTAAACCCTCAAGTGTTAGCTGCATTTAGCAAAGTGTAGTTGGATTCTGTGCCTCAGCTTAAAAAACCAATTGCCAAGCAAGGGTATGCGCTCAGGTGTAGGGTGGCCACACTGCCTGGGTTTGTGCCCCATTCCTGTCACTCACTCGCAAGTTCCTTCACTTCTCTGTATCGGATCCATTTGCAAGAGGAGGATAATTGTGGTACCAATTGCATCTTGAGGTTGGGGATGAAGTAGAACAAGGAGGTAAAAAACACAGGGTGAGAGCTCATCTATATCATTCGCCTGTCTCTGTTGTACCATCCTTTCATATATTCCTTGGTTGTGTTTTAGATCAGAAATGTATTTCAAGCAGTTATTTCCTGGATTCACCACTAACTGATTGCTCACACCTCTACTTATGTACATGTGTTTGATGTATTGCTAACTCGTGGGACTTCAGCCCGTGTGTGTCCTTAATATATGTGAATAATTCTTTGTATTTAAAAACTATCCTGCGTGCTCATTTTAAAGTTTAGTATATGCTTTAATCCCTTGATCTTTTTATTTGGGATTGCTTGTTGATCTTGATTCCCACTGTCAGCACTAAAAACCTACCTTCTTACTTATATCTGTTTCCGCCGGTAGGTATTCAGGTGAAATGTAAGAACCATGTGCTACTGATAGTCACACTTTACATAAAGACATAATATATCTTTTTATACTTTGAGACCCTTTAGCAAATTTGAGATGTTGAGGTATGGACAGGAATCATTTTGTTTATTAGCTAGGGAAATGGAGGCTGGAAACATCTGGTGGGAAGACCCAGCTATGCCATGCCTCTGGGACCAGAGTTCCTTCCACTTTCAGTTCACTTCTTTATTTCCCTCCACCCTGTTGCAGAGTGGAGAGGCGTGACCTCCAGATGGCCCAGTGACCCCTGCTGAGGACACCGTCATTGGGGCCAACAATAATTTTCTCTGCTTGGAGTTAAATTTCTTTCTTTCCTGCCTTTCTTGGAAAATCCCGTTTTTCATCCATGTACTTGCCAGATGATTATTGATTCCTTTTATTCTTTTGTAAATATTTCTAATTTTTCTACATCTCTCCTGTGTTCCCAACTCCTAAATGGTTGCAGTGCAGAATAGAGCACGGCTCTACACAAGCATAGTCTTAACCTGTGAGAGGACGAAGCGCTCCTGCCAAGTGTGATTTGCAAGGAAGGTGCCACCTTGTATCTAGTATTTTCAGTCTTGCTACCAGAAGACTAAAATTTCACCTCTGAAAAGCATTCTCTCTCTCCTCAGTTACTGTGTTCTCACTTTCATGGTTTGCCACACCATGTCCCATTGTACTGTCTTTATCCAGTATTTTCCAGAAACATCATATTTCTTTTGTAAATGGGTATCTACAATTTATCACAGACTGGAGGTCTTGATTAAAAATATATGCAATTCTTCTAGTCAACAGAATATTCCTTCTGCACCTGCCAACCCCTACAAGAAAGCTGTTGAATAATTGTGCAGGTCTACTTCATTGTTCTGTCTCTGCAAACTAATATTCAACACAAGATTCTGCATCTGTTTGTGTATAATGGGATCAACACTTTGAGTGACAATCCAGCTGTGCAGACTGGAACTATATTACCCATGAGCATATTGACTATAGATCAGTTGCCCTTGATCCTCCATGCCTCCAGACCATTGTGTGGGTGGAGTAAAGACTGAGAGGAGAGATGAAATACTGTAAAATAGCTTAGTTATGTCAAGTATAAAGTTTGGTATCTTCTGAAGGGGGTAAGAATATGCCACCCAAAACGTGCCACTTTAGCTAAGAATTATTTGAAACTAAAGATAAATGAGAAGGTAAGTCAGAGCTCTCTGCCTAAAAACAGGACATCATTTTCCTTTGTGACCCATCCCCCTTTCTTAACATTTCAGCCTGCATCACAGGCATTACTAACCAATCCTCCTCTACCCTATAGTTCCTGGTCAGTTCCCACACTTAACCACCTCCAGGAGCCTAACCTCCTTTTCCTTTGCCTGGTTACTTTCCCATAGTTTACAACCCTTTTTTAAAAATCCAGCCACATCTTTGCAGACCCCATGACCCTGTGAACTTAAAAATACTTAACATCAATAAAGAAACATGTACCTATGGGTTGTACCTGGGAAGCATGGTATGTACTTCTCCAAACTTTCCTGGGGTACTCTGTCTCCCTAGACTGTTCTGGAGGACTCGCTCACATTTATCTCCATTTAGCTCCAACCTCAGTCTTGCTTTTTTATTGACTTCCTGTGTGGTGGGACACTAACATCCTAGCCTTCTTCTCATCTTCTCATTGATCAGCTTTCCAAACTTGGGCTCAATGCTTTGGAATTCAACGCAAACTCATTTATCTCTCAGGTATCTAGAGCTTACAAATCAGAAGCAGTTGTTAACTTTGCTTTCAGCAACTGTGTCTACTGTTGAGTTTAAAGTGTCCATCTCAGTTGCCACCTTTATTCTGGACTCTCTTTTACCAACCCGTAAATACCACTGGTTCATTTGGTGGGAAGCAAGCCCACTAGAAACTCTTAGTGGATAGAAGTGCTTGTTTGCTATCTAAAAAATACTCTCCTGTTTCATACGCTACAACCCTCAGATGAAATCCTGGATTTGGGGTGCTTTTGTCTTTTACCATGATGTTGAGCCCTTTCTTGTGGCACCTTTTATTTTCAATAATATTCTCTTTTTTCTTCATAATTTTCTAGTAGGAAATTTACACATTTCCCTGGTAATGAATGATTATCAGTTTGGCAGAGGGTTGTCAGATGAGGCTTAACTGCTTCAGTTAGAACTAGTAGTTTGGGGATCTAGAAATTGTCACCACCATTCAGAGTCATACCACACCTGCTTTGATGCTCTAGGCCTGCCATATGCTTTAACTTTGCATTTGACCATTACATTATCCCATGAAATACTTGTATCTGGCACAGTATACACAGGAGGAAACTTGAACTTCAGAACTTTGTGGCCTCTGAAGATTATTTCCAGAACCTTGGTCTTAAGTTCAGGAAGGCTGTTGCATTTAAGACTCCTTTGTACTACTGTGTGCCCTTCCTCAATTACTCAAGGACAGGCGCCAGAATCATGTTTAAGAATGCACCACCAAGTACTATACTCTGGTGGGCAAAGACCCCCCCCCACCCCCGCACTTAGCTCTGGCCCTGTGGACTGAATGAACAATGTCCAACTTTTATATTTCTCCTCTTCCTTGGGTTGTCATTGAAACTTTTTTTAAAGAACTCATTATTATGAATAAACAGTTTTATTTTTTCTACAATTTACCAATGTACTGTTTATGAACCAAATTGAATTAATTATAAGCTTTTAATGGCCTTTGAAATCCATTTGCAAGTTCAGCCTTTAGTAAAAATTCAACTAAAAGAAAAGCATCACAGAGACTATTACCAGTCTTTCACTTCTGGGAGACTGAAGAGGATCTAAAGAGTTTGTAATGGTACACGCTTCCTCTAACTATTTTTGCCAGCAGACAAACATAACTTGTATTTCACATATTGGATGAAGTTTGCAACAAAGAAACAAACTGATTTTGTGCCTCATAATTTTTTAATGGGGTGTTTTTCAATAGTGTCAACAGATACTTCATTCCTGTTTTTATTCATGTACAAACATGCAAGTATGTTCATTAATAAGCCCATTAAGTTAGAGTTAAGTCTATTGCTGCATCTTCTTGGGCTGTAATCTCTTGTCATGTTTGCCAAGACAGTCAGTTGTCTGTTTTTGTTTTCAAGAGAGGGTTCTAAAGCTGCAATTCTTAGCATAATCCTTAGAGTATTTTTCTTACTTTCAAAATAAAGGCAGCATTTTGTTGTTTCTTCAAGACAGGATTGGAGAACTTTGGCAAGGGTGTGAAGGCAGATTTTCTGGTTTGTATGCCTTTTCTGAGACTTGAAATTTGCCAGCACCAAAGTCTTCTTGGTTTTACTTAAAGGAAGGATTTTCGTTTTATCATAATTTTGTTCATCAATTTTTCACAGACCATTGCTGCATAGTAGCAGAAGTCCCCGGCTGGAGCTCAACCCCCAGCATGATGAATGTGGAAAAACATCCTCCACTGTTGTTTCCCATTCTGGACCCTGTGGTGTTCTCTGGCTTCCAGGACTGTGTTCTGGCTGCTGTTACAGAGTACCATTCATTGGGTAGCTTAAACAGAAAACATTGCTTTCCCACAATTCTGGAGGCTGGAATTCCAAGGTCAGCGTGCCAGCCTTGGCAGATTCTGGTAAGGGCACTCATCTTGGTTTCTGGACTGACAGATGGCCACTTTTTCATTGTATCTCCACATACTATGTGAAGCAGCTAGCTCTTCTTTTTCTTATCTGGACGCTGATTTCCTCTTGGAAGCACCCAAAGGCCCCACTTCCTACTACCATTCCATTTGGGTTAGGGTTTCAATACATGAATTTTTGGAGGACATGGACATGTAGTCCATAGCACCCTGTAGCTTGAGCAACTTGTTTCTCTACTCTAAGGTGATTCCTCTTTTCCTCTCCCTTCATACCTCATTCCCCCATCCAAAGCATAACAGGTCTGTTCTAGGCTTTGAAAGAAGACACAAGGCGGTAAGGTGGTATTATAAGGAAATTGATTCAGTTCATATATTCAGAACTACAGCTTATTAGATGCCATCTACCTGTCAGAAAAATCATTAGCAAGATTCTTACCCAATTTTATGTGGAGATTCTTTGTATAGGAATGTTTTCTTAATAACCATCGCTTCCTGAATGTAGAACTTGGCCCAACTTCAGCAAGGAATATTCTTTAATGTTATGTTACACTTCCTAGCAGGAAATTAGAAAGAACACTGAGAAAAATCTATTCTGAATGAATAGGACTTAATGAGCATCTGATTTTTTTCTTTAATGCATTAATTTCATAATCTAGTGGCATAGTAAATCAATATTGGGTATATTAAACAAAGTGTTTTTCTTTTAAAGATATTCTGGAGTGTGTACAATAATATTCCTCCTGTGACTAGCCTGCCTTTGAGATGTAGTTATCATTTAATGAGAGGAGAGAGGCGACCACTTTGGTAAGTGTCTAATGTATAATTTGAGGTTAAGGTGGGAGGGAAATGGTTATGAACCTCATAAAATATTTACCTCATGCTGAATTGGAATGCCAAAGTAGTTTTCTGCTGGTGATGTTGCAAAGTAATTTTAGCTATGAATTAAGTCCCTGTCTACCACTCATAACCCCTGGGGCTAGTGAGTGGGGGTTCTTAGTGTTCCTCCACTGAGTGCCTCACTGGAGTCTTAACCATGGGGAGCCATGTAGTCCCTTGGGGGCAGTGCCTACTTTTGGTTTGCTCCTCTATTGTTTAACAACGACTTGGACATTGCAATGAAAAAGCTGCTCGGCTGATGATAGATACCACAGATGTGGGTGAAGAAAGCTCCTGTCACCCCAGACTTCTCTCGCTCATGGTCCACATGGAGAGTCTGTGATGGTGACCATCACAGGTCCTTAGGTCCTTTAATAACTTGTTGTAGTGATGAAGGTGGTAAGTAGTAATCAATTTAGGCTAGAGTCTCAACTGTTTTTAAGATATTTACTCACTAATAAAATGGAGACTTGCCTTGCCTTGTTTGGTAGAAATGAAAGAAACCTTATTTGAGGAAAGAAAAAAAAAAAGTTTTTTTTTTGACCCCTGTAACTGAGACATCCACTGATAGAGCTAATTTATATGATACTCTCCATCAGATTTATTTTGCTTTGCTCTACATTGGTTTAATTTTTAGGCATGCTTTGCCATATGTGGTAGAAAAATGGTTTTCATAGACTGCCATCTTACAACCTACAAGTTTATCATTGTCTGCATTCACCAGTCCCTACAAATGCCAGGCTTGGCTCTCACCTGCCCACCCTTCCAATGCTGGCAATGACACAGACTAGGAAAACATGGTGTTCTCATAGGCAGACCTGGTCATCAGTCCATCTTGGAAGCTCAGAAATGGCATCAGCCTATTGGAATAGTCCTCATGTAAGAGTAGGGAACATTTGCTCCTTAAAGGAAAACTGGGAGCAGATATCCACTATAGGTACTGATAATCATGTTAAAACCACAACACAAGGTTGACTTGAGAATCAGATGAGGTCATATCCTCAACATGATACTGAAATGTAAAGACCTTCAGGCATGTGAAGCAGATACATTTCTTTGTTTGTCCCCAGATTGCCCCTGCCTCATTAAGGATCATAACCTGCGATCCCATTGTTATGTCTGCTCTAGTGGCCACTTAGTTCAACCTTTTCCCCTTTTTATCTTTTTTTCCCCCTTAGTTTCTGTTTCCAGTAAATGGACTGGGGGAGAATTTATTTAAAAACCCATAATTAATTTTTGTTTTTTAATGTCATCTATTATTAAACTAAATGTATATGGAATGACTTCTTTCTTGAGTATAACTTTAAACATTGATCTTTGATCCAGGGAAGAGGAGAGTAATGCAAAGGGTGGTGTATGGAAGATGAAAGTTCCCAAGGACAGCACGGTAGGTTTTTTCTAGAACTGGCTAAGCTTGGGGTGGTTGTTGGCTGCATATGATGAATTTTAGACAGAACCCCTGCTAGTTGCAGAACAAGACAGGGGTGAGACTTCTCTAACCTGTAGATTTTCTACATAGCACTGTCGCCTCAAAGATGTATTGTTATGCTTCTCTATGGTCATGGTATAGTCGTATCTTATTGTCCTCAGAGCTGGATGCTTAGAAACTGTATGGAAAAACTGATTATCTTCCTGGCCATCATTTCCTCAGCACCTGTATGGCAAGTGGTCTCACAAAAGGAGAATCAGTGTCCTTCCTGCCAAGGGCTCATCCTTACCCCACTGGAGGCAGAGATGGTTCTGAGGACAACTGTGACATGGAGAGTGCGATGTTTGAGATGACCTTGCATTGCACCATTCTTTGGGGTTTTGTAGGAGGCTATGACAGCCTGCCCCTGGGGCTGACAACGACCTGGTTGGGGAGTTGGCCTTTGAGGATGCTAGTTGGCAATGGCCAAACCTCAGAAACTTAGATTTCCCAGAAGTGGGTTATAATTCATTGTACTAACTTAAAATGAACATTTCAAATTTGTTCTTAATCCCTGAGAAACCAAGAAACTTCTTTGAAAATGGATGAAAAGGTAAATACTACCCAGTTTTACCTTTTCATATTTTCTTTCATGTGGATAAGCTCAAAGAATTGAAATGTCTCCAGGGACCCATGTACTCAAGCTGGAGTCTTACTTCCACACAGACCTAACGACAGGGCCAGATTTAGCAGCTAAAGATGCAAGTGATTAGTCAAGATGTGCAGCTCCATGATTTACCTGTTATTTGGCATATGTAATTTAAAAAAAAAAAATGTCAGGGGAACAAATAACAAATCAGGCAAAATGTATGAAGTGTCTGTACTCCCCTAAAAAGGAGAAAAAGCAGAGAATAAAAGAGAAAGAGAACTAAAGGTTTGTTATTTTAAATTTCAGCAAAACTGAGTTTTCCTTTTCATGGTTCTTTATTTGTCCACACTGGATGCTAATTTCTCATAAAAAACAACCATGATGTCAGCATTTAGCAAAAGCCACTGGCAATCTCAGCTCTCCTCTTCTTGTCAGCCCGTGGGCCATGCTCAGCCACAATAGTGCTGCTGTGTCTGGACAGATGTCTGCATCTCTACAGTCCGGCGTGCTGCTAACTGCTGACAAGTGGGACTCTAGTGGCCCACCTTACCTGAATTCAAAATAGGGGGTGTGCTTTCTCCTCTCTATGTCCCCAACTTTGCCACTAGCTATAGGAGATAGCACTTGGGACAGAAGGAAAATGAAAGGACTGATCTGTGTGGCAGAGAAGTAGATCAGACAGGAAGGGCTGGGAAAGAGCAAAGAAAATCGTCCCTGAGAGTGAGAGTTCCTATGGTGAATGGCTGTTGTCTTGGTTAAAAATTCGATTAGGCTGCTTTCCACTCATTAGAATATAATAATAAACACTATTATTACAGCTAATCTGTGTTGAGCACCTGGCATATAGCAAACATGTGGCTGTTTACAGAATGCATCTTAAATGTTGAGTCCTTTGTTGCAGTCACAGTGTTAAGCCTTTGGAATACATTTGTTGACTAATATCTCATCACAACAACCCTGGGAGATTGACCCTATTATTATTCCCTGCTTGCCTAAGGAAATCCATGCCCAGAAAGGTTGATAACCTACCTGGGCACAGATACTGAATATTCTTTCAGGATTCAGATTTGGTTTTGGGGGAGTTTAGAGCCTGGGAACTGTACAAGGAAGTGAAGTGGGCCTCCAGGAGCCTGGGAGTAGATTCTAGCTGTCTTGTGGTTAGCCTTAGTAGTTGGTGACTAGAAGGAAGTCCTGTGTTCTCTCTAGGAGGCAGTGAACCAGGAAATTTGATAATTCTTGTAGGGGAATGTCTCCATACACATCCAGTTCAGCGACTTGGCATTGACAGCCAGCATTGAGTGGAAGGGAATTTGCCAGTCTCTAGTATTCAGTAATCCTGAAATTTCTTTAATATTTATTACTTGTGTAACCTCTAAAATACTTGATATAGTGCGAGAACAACAGAGGAAAAGATTTTGAAGAACATGATTTTACCATTTTCATTCAAATATAGCAAGTCGATACAATTTTAGGTCAGTGGAGGTAAAGAAATAGTTACAAATCACTTGAATGCATACTCCTCTTTTCTTCTGAACTTCATAAGAGCTTTCATTGAAGACTAACTTTGTGACTGAACACAAAGTTTGTGACTTTGGATCACTTGTATCTTTCTGTGTAAAGTTATTTGTGAAATAATATGGTGTATGACACCATGGTGATTTGGAGATGCCTGCAGACTCCAGTGAGGGGCATGGAAAGTGCATGTGAAGATGAAGCAGATGTGACATGTTTAGCTCCTGAAGATAATTGTCTAAAAATATATGTTATTTTTCTGTTTTGTTTGTTTGTTTTTATTTTTTTCCCCATACAAGTCCACAGTTTGGAAAGAGTTGTTACTAGCGACTATCGGGGAACAGTTCACAGACTGTGCCGCCGCAGGTAAAGAAGCTCACAGCTCATCCCTGGCGTGTGTGCTTGCCTTGTGCTTGATACTTGCAGAAGTTTGTATTTGTGTGTTTATTTTGTAACTATGAAGTTGCTTAGAATTTTTTTTCATGTGATTGTGGCATTTAGTGTGTGTTTGTATGTATATTTGCATATACATCTAGTGTATTACATATGGGTATATGCATATATTATTTCCCCTCATAGCTCATCTTCTTAGTACCAATGTACATCTGTCCGAAACAAATAAGCAGAAAGAAAAGAAGTTTGGACCCTTACCACAGTTTGTGGTAGGTTTCCTTTATCTGTTCCAATTCTTCCTAAAGGGACTGATGAAGTTGGTATATTCTTTTCCATCCCTCCCAGTCTCTTCCCCCTCCTTCCTGTCCTAGTCTTGGTCCCCCTATCAAAGAGCTATAAAGGGTAGGCAGGGATGTGTCCAGCATTATTTCTGGTGAACCCACAATTAAGGCCAAAACATGAGGTCTTTCACTTTACGAGGAGACCACTTTCAGATACCGAATGAGTCTCTGAGAGTTCCCACGAGTACATTTTTAGTTTACTTTATTTTTATCAAGAAACCACTCAAAGAAGAGAATTGAATTGCTTGTTTGAAGTTTTGTTTTCTTCTTTAGTAGTACCATTTAGAATGATTTTTTTTCCTGTTTACCTTTCAGTTATGGTTATTTTTTAACTGATTAATACTAGCTGATTTGCCTGTACCTCTCTTAGATAGTGCCCTTGTTAGGATCCCCATAGGTCTAGCTAATGCTATAGCAAATTTCAATTCCATCTCACTAGTAGTTTTAATCATTCAGTTTTTGTTTGGCTTTTTTTTTTTCTTGCTTCTTATACAAACTTTTATTCACTTAAGATAAAATGTAGATTAAGGTGAAGAGATCTCAGAAGTATAAATTCCTTCTGTTTTAATAGGGAATAGTTAGCAGATTCATAATATGTAACAAAAAATGCATCCAATGTATAATTACAAATACATACATCTCTGGAAAAGGAAGTTTTCTGTATGAATTATTCCTGTTTCCAGAACCAGGGAAAAATAGCTTAAGTAACAATTAATAGACAGTGTTGAGTAAAGAGGACCTATTGTTCTGTGGTTGACTTAGGAAATGAGTGCACCAGTAGCTGTTAACAATTAGCTCTTCCATTAACCTGAACCTACCACTTGAAGCAACTTCGTTCCCATTTCCCTCATCTTTAAACAATGGCTCCTCCCAGCTTTAATGTCTTGCTACCATTACCCTAAAATCATCAGAGGTTTGCTCAGTTGATTTTACTTACATGACTTGTTTGTGACTGGAATCTGCCTTTGTGCAAGGGTTGCAACCTTCTTACCATGACATTTGTGACGTGCTATGCTCATGGACTATGCCAATTACCAAAAGCCAAGTCAAACTGAAATATTGACAATTCAGCATATTCAGCTCCATTAATGATAGCACCTTCTTATTAACAGTGTAAACATGGGCAAAAAGAAAGCACCAGAGAATGCTAGAATTTCCATAAAAGACTGATCTAGTGACTTTATGGGTACTCTTAGAAGTAGTAAAGTGCAAAGCTCCCACAAAATTTAACGTTGAGCTCTAGCAATTATATTTTGAAGGTATAAATTTAAAAATCAGAAACCAATACATAAAATAAATTTCTTGATGGGATGGTGAGTTCAGTGGATGGCCATGATCAGGTGCTGTTTACTTTTGGAAATTTCTGTTTAAATGTGACATTACATACAAAAGTTTTCACAAACTATAACGTACATGGCTTCATAAATATTCATAAAATGACAGATTTTTGTAACTAAAGTTTAGCTCAAGGAGCAAAACATTATTGGCTCCCCAGAATCTTTCCTTGCTCTCCATTCAACGGTGGCCACCAGCGTGACTCCTGTAGGCTAATTTTGCCTGGTTTTGAACATTTATATAAATATAATAATTTAATGTCAAGTCATACACCCTTAGCTAGGATCAAATTATAAAAGAGGATGGGGTGGGGGGGAAGGAAGAGAGAAGAAAGGAATTACTTTACTGAAGTTGAATCCCATTAGTAAATTGGACATGTTCTGCCTTAAATTGTACCTAAATACCAGAATGTTTTAACCTCCAGGAGGACAGCTGGAAAAAGGATGGCACAAGCATTTAGATTTACAGCAAATTAGGAAAATTAAGCAAAATTAGCAAAAAACACTAAGGCAAAATTTCCTGGTTTTTATATTTTTATTTTTGTCTTTTATTTTATTTTTTTAAAGATTTTATTTATTTATACATACAAGAGCTGGGGTACAGGCCACAGTCCAGGGTGGTGAGAGGATTCACCAGAGACAGAGCGGGGAGCAGATCAGATGGGCTGACTGAAACACACTGCTGAGGGGAGCAGCGGGCACAGCAGGAGAGGTCTGCCGCGCCATGTGGGTCCCCTCCCCGGCCGGCAGCAGGGATCGAACTCGTGCTGCAGTGGCTGCGGTTTGCTTCATAGTGCGCTGCTTAACCCACTGTACCACCAGTCTTTTATTTACTGATATTATGTATGCAAGTGGAAGACTGACTCTATTTCGTTGATATAGCATGAACATGTAAACCAGGAATCAAAAGTCTTTACTGCTATCCTTTTGTTACAAATGAACATAAGCAAAGTGACTCCAGGAGAATCTAAGACAGTGCAACAAAACTTGACTTATTCAGCCACCATTCTCAAATATCTACAAAGCAGTCCCAAACCCCAAATTTGGATAAAAGATGACCTATACTAGTCAATGTGGATAAATGCTTTAATGTTTGGTCAATATAGTACTATAATAACAGAGCCACACTCTGAAGATATGTACTCTTAGTTTGTGCACAGTGCTAACAGATGGTCATAGATTCTCTAGCCCATAGTAAAAAACCCCAACCCAGAATGGGGTAGCTGGAGCGATGAACTAGAGAGCCGAAAGACTTAATTTAAAAATTAAAAAAAAAAAAAAGGAACAGACGAACCACAATAGCAGTGTGAGCAACTGGAACACAGTCTGGGCCCAGTTAGTGTTAGGGCAAACAGCATTAACCACCCCAAGATCTCTGAAAGCTAGGCAGGAAATCAGGAGAAATACTTGCTGCATTTAACAGTCAAGTATCAAGGAAAAGTTCATGTGAGTTCACTTGGCTTTCAGAAGGCAGAGTCTTATGCAACTCATTTTAAAAAAGTCTCATCAAAACAGAGTAAGAAATAGTCAAAAAGCTTTGTTGACATGTTAAAAAGGGTAAGTTACTTATCTGGAAAATTTGCCCGCCTGGAACACTTTGTTTATCTCTGTCCCTGGATAAATGTGATGTGACCACAACAGCTTTGTTTGCTAACTTGCTTTTTTGCCCAGTGATTCCCCTTAGAAATGAGTATCTACTATGTTTACTATGGGTTCTCTTGTGCCATCTTCTCTTTATCATCCATAACTTAAAAATGATCGGTGCTTAAAAAGCAATACTGGCAGACTCGAAACTGTCACTTCTTTTTCCCCATCTTCCTCTCAGATGACGAAGTCATAGGAGTTAGTGTCAGCGTTCGGGACCGAGAAGACGTCGTCCAAGTCTGGAATGTAAATGCCTCTTTAGTGGGAGAAGCAACCGTTTTAGAAAAGATCTATGAACTTCTGCCACACATACCTTTTAAAGCAGTATTTTATAAACGTAAGTGCTTCATTTTCAGTTATTACTCTCTAGCATATTCTATCATACTTTTAAAGATAGAAATTGTTGCAAATGAGGTGAAGGCAGAATCATTTGAAATTCCATAATCCAGAAAATAATTCAGTAAAATGCATTTCATTGTTTAAAAGAAAAAGTTTAGTCTCAGAAATTAAAATAAGGTTTTCTTGTCACCTAAATGCATGGATCAGAAAAGGAGAAATAGACTGTATTTGTTATTTCAAACATTTAAGCCTGATTTAAATTTGTCATTTGCAGAAAAAAATTACATTCTATTTGAAGCAACAATAACAAAAATGTTATTATATGAACTGCCAGGTAGATATTCAATCACCCCTTCATAAACAGGAATTTATAATGTATAACATCTGTATTTGTGTAGGAACTCGTTTTGAGCATAGGGATGATTGAATGTTCTACTGAAATGCTAATACTTCCTCATTACGATGACTGTGACATAGAACCAAAAGAGAATTCATGCATAGTGGTGAAATGTTAACAGTATGAATAGGTGTGTGGACCCATTGTTTCCATCATGATTCATGTTCATTGCTTTTGTGTGCTCTTTTGAAAAAACCATCTTTTTCATAATGAAAACAGCTTAGTGCTATTAAACCAATGTTTGGTAGATCTATCTGTGGGTTACAGTTTTAATAAGGAGTTAGAGAAAAAAATTGACAGCCCTATGCATATATGGTGAGTTTCCCATTTCCCAAACTATATCAAGAGTCAGTAACCCAGTTTTTAAACTATTGTATTTCATTGAATCTAAGATGCCCTTGATTCTAAGTATTATTTTAGTATTCTAAGAAAGGAAAATAAAAGACTCCCAGTTAACAATGACACATTATTGATTCCACAGATCTTCAAAAGTGGAGTTGGGGCGGGGGGTGGGGGGGACATGCATCTTAGAGTTACTGAAATACCTCTCATTGTTTCACTTTTCCTAAATTCCTTACTGGAAAGGAGAAATCTCAAATTTTGAGTTTTCCATGATTGTGTTCATATGATAGAAGATATTAAAACCAAGGCCTCCCTCTAAGGTATCTAACATTCACAGGCCAAGTGATTTTGATTTAAATAGTGATATTGGCCAGGTGCTGTAGAGAATCAGGAGGTGTTTAGCATCTGAATTTTAAATTAAAGCTTAAAAAAAGGAGCGAGAAGGTGGCACTGCAGAAATTGCTTATTAGCTGTGCAGTGTGGAAATTGCATATTTGTAGATACAGTTTTTCATTCCCTAGGAAACACTGTGTTTTCAACCCAGATATTGGTTGAAAGGTCACTGAGGGTCTTGTCTCTTTCTACAAGACTTTGACTCCCACAGACATTCTGGAAGGAAGTGTGTTTCATTGCCATTTTTGAACAGGACTCAACATTCTTTACTACCTTTGAACTAGCTCCACATTTGCCTCCAAAGAGGAGAAAAGCCGTTTGGAATCATCTAATCGGGTACTCTGAATTTTTGTCCCACTTCAACAGTGTGACCTTGAACAAGTCATGACTACTTACCTTTCACTTTTCTCATTTAAATATTGAGGAGGCTGGTCTTAAATGATCTCCAAGGTTCCGTCTACTTCAAAATTCTATGATTAAATTTCTAGGTAACTAGCATGTTGGTTAGCATCAGCAAGACCTAAGTGTGTCTTTAGATGATTAGCCAGAGTGGTAAGGCTAGTTTCTAGGACAATGGTGACAGTCAGGTAAGATGAATAAGGTTGAGTCATTGCTTAGCTGTTCTAATGGGCCAGGAAGAAGACACGAGAGACAAGTAAGGGGAGACCACTGCAACTTAGTCAGTTGAATCAAGCTGAATAGACATCCTAAGGATTGATACTGTTATAAATTTGTGAGTAACGGCAGAATTGGTTCTAGGTCTCATAGAAATCCATATTTAAATGGCGTAAGTTAACATTTAAAAGAGATTATTCAAATAAAAATTTGAATTGGAAAAAACAAGCAATTCTCTTTATTTTATATGAAGCAGGCAGTCCTTTACTCAGTAGGATTATACTACATTTGCTGTAGAATAATTTGGGAAAAATGAAGTTTGGGCAGAAATCTTTCAGCATGATAAAGAGCACTTATAGGGGAGCTAAGTTAGGAATAGCCAACTCCATGCTTTTACTCTATCTTGAGGTAGGATCCTGGTGTTAAGTATTCATGAGTGTTAAGTATTTGTGCCAGGTGACATGGCAGATTTTCCCTGTAGAAAGAAAAACTCCAGGCATATTTGGTCAAGGCCTCCGGCAGGGAGGGTGAGGATCTGCTGTTGACAAGTTCTCAAGTTCTATGATTTGTCTGAAGATTGCTTATTTGAGGAATTAAGAGTGCGCAGAGACCCCTCTTCCTCAAATCCTGTTACATTCTTTAGAGCAACTGAATGACAAATGTTTTTTCTGATGTGAGAATCATTTAGAGGTTGACAAACTTTCAGTCTCAAGCCAAATCTTCCCCTCCCTGCCTGCTTTTGTATGGGCTGTAGCTAAGACTTGTTTTCACATGTTTAAGTGATTGGAAAAAAATCACAAGGAGAGCTTTATTTTGTAAAAATTGTAAAAATTTCGGAGTCCATATCCAAAGTGTATTAGCATCTTGCAGTTGTCATTTTGTCCATATCATCTATGACTGCTTTAATGCTACAGTGACAGAGTTAAAGTTGGGGCAGACACCCTATGGCCCACAAAACCTAAAATATTTTTTCTCTACCCCTTTCCAGAAGTTTGCAGACTTAGAGCACTTCTATTTTCCCTCTCTACAGAGGTTAACCTGAGACTGACAGAACTAGCTCTGTTCCTAGAAACTCTCTAGTTCTGAGTGTTTTGTTTTAGCCTCCACAACTCATCAGATGTACAGCTTTTCTGTGTCTGAACGGTGCCCATACTGGCATTTATACCTTGACGTAACAGAAGTCTGTGTGCAGTCCCTACTTACTGCTTTGTAGTTTGGAGCCCACCATCACCGAATCTGTGGTTCCTCACTTGACCCAGACTCTTTGTATATTTTGTTGCACAGTAGACCATGTTTGCTTTGGTGTCTGCCCTAAAAAATCCTCCTTAAGGAGAAAACATAAAAAGTGAAATATTTGTGAAATTACACATGTGAGAAGTGTTCCGTTGAATCAGTTTGGGTTACAGGCAGCCCTAGGAGTCTGACCAACCCGAGGAAACCCTGGGAGCCATAAAGAGAGCTCCCCCACTGCTTTAGCCAAGAGAGAAGCAGGAAGCATGATGCTCCTGAAGGCAGACTGCCCTATCCCTAGCCCTACCCAACATCCATCTAAAGAATGTATTCTTTATTAAAAAACCGTGAGTTGGAAAGAGCTGAACAGGTGACATGGAACAGCCCCTCTGGGCCTTTCCAGGGCTCCATTCACTGATGATGGAGGGAGAGGATGGGGAGACAGGGCAGAAGGATCATGAGTCACCTTGGCTCTATCAGACCCCGGCCATGCGACATTTCCTCTTAAGAGGATCGGCCCTTGCATCGTGGTGATGGTTTAATCATATTCAGGAAGCTAGTTTTCAGACTTGGCCTTTTGCCTGGAGGAAATGTTCCGTATTTCATAGGTCTCCCATTTCTTACATCCACCTCACAAAGTTGTAAGTTTTCAAAGTGCTAATTTTGATTGCATAATTTTTTACTCTGGAATTCCTAATTGTAATTAGTTATTTCGCAAACCAGACAATAAGGCTGGGGAAAAAATGTTATTTTGTGGGGGGGACATCAATTTTATGACACTTTATTTCCCACACTAGGGTGTTCAGTGGTAGGGAGATCTAACTTGTGTTGTCCTTTGTTTTATTTTTATTTCATTTTACCTTTAAAGTTAGGCTTGGTTAATAGCCCCGTGTTAGTTAATGCCAGTCCCCTACCCACTCATGCATCCCATGGGGTGCATTTTCCCCTGTAGCACTTGATTGCACCAAACCTGTTCTCTACATCATCTTGCCGGGATTACCCATCCTCTCCAGCACAGCAAGAAGTAAGCGGCATGTCCATTGCTTGTTTATTCCTTGTTTTAATTTTCATTATTACATTTCTCAGGAAATGCACACCTTAGCTAACTGGCACAAAAGGTATTTGAGTTCTTGCCAACATTTGGGGAAACTGAATGAGATGCCTAGAAGAGGGTTGCCCCATCCTTTGCTTAAAGTTTTCTTTCCTTTTTTTCTTTTTTTGTTTTTTTCTGTCCTTTAGCCCATGAAGAGCATCATGCTTTTGAAGGTGGACGTGGAAAACACTAATTGCACTCTGTAAAGAATTCTTTGTCCTTTGCTGATTGGTTTTGGAAACGGTCTTAACAGGAGGGAGAGTGAAGAGAAGACTTGCCGAAGCCCGATGCTGGTCAATTTAGAGTGGGTTTCTGTCCTTGCAGATTGGGCAATTAGGATGCAAAGTGGCAGGTGGGGTGGGGGGAGATGTGTGGGTTTCTGCGGTCACGTTACTTGCTTTTTTTTATTTTTGGCTTTCTAAATTCTCTGTTCTTTTCACTCTGATTTTTTTTTTTTTTGCCCTTTTAAATTCCTTATTCAGTCTAATTATTGTTTTCTACACTCCCCTTTCATTGAGGCACAAGAAATCGGTTTCCCTTTCAGTAGCTCTGCTGTACCTAGTTAATGAGAATATGCATAATCGTGACAATAATGCTTTTGAAAACCACACTGTACTTGGAGGAATACTAGCTTGGTGAAACCTGTCTTTTGATTATTTGTTGTGACACATTCCTACCTGCTATGCACTGGGCATTGTTTTCTCTGTCCCAGGGAAAAGAAAAATGTACTTAATCTGATTTTGCACTGACAGCACACACATCTTTTATTTTTCCTTTTTAAAACATTTTTTTTAGTGATAAAAGGAAAATAATAGTTGGGTTGCCTAATGTGTAAACTATAATCACAGTTGAATATTGGGCTGTAAATCAGACTCTAGGTCTCTGGTCCCTCTGTGGAAAGATTTCTAAGCAGAATTTCTGTTTGGCCTTTTTCAAAGGAAGACTTACAGTGGTAGCAAGGGATTTCTCCCAATAGGAAGCCTATTTCTGATTTAAAGAGGAAGTGATATTTTAATTGTTTGAAAAATTTCTTCCCAATTTTGAGGGCGTGTACTCAGGCCTTTCCAAATCAATTCTGGCACATTTTATTATATGGGCCCCTTTTTCTGTGCATGGTGGATGTCCTTTCTGACATCTGTAGCCTACCTGGGTTCCCGTTCTCATTTATGAACAGGAAGTTAAATTTCATTTCCAGGAGGAATGTGAACATTCACAGAGTTGAACTTTGAGTGCACTCTGTTCATATTAATTATTAGAATTGTTGATTTTATATATATATAGTGTCAGTTACCAAAGAAATACTGGTACTAGTAGAAGGAAATGGCCACTCAATGGAACAGTGAAACTTCCTCAAAATGTGCCAATTTTCTCTCTTAACTCTACCAAGCTTCCTCCTTCTTTTACGTGGTAAAGGGGCAGGGTCGTTAGGAGACCCTTCCTCTACTGACTTGTTTTTGGAGTCAGGGAAACAGGTGCATGCTTATACACTTCACAGAAGGGCTTGCCCAGGATCTTTAATTCCTCTTTCAGCATTGACCTGCAAAAACGGGGTGCTACTTCTGGTCCCCAATACATGTTTGTAAATAAAATGAAAGTACTTTCAACAATATCTATTTATAAAAACTGTGCTCTTCATATGCAGTGCTAACCATATCAACCATAACAGTGGCAGTAATTTTTGAATAATTGTTTCTAAACTTGAGTTTCTTCTGTGATTTCAAAATGAGGTATAAAAATATCAGCTCCATTTTCTAAAAACCTGGAACTTGTTTCTCTAAACATTGTACTGACATCCACTTATTTTTAAATTGTTTATTGAGAATTTTTAAAGAATTATTCTGAACATAAATTAAAATTCTTTTTTATAATATAAGTATTTTTCTTATAGATTAGAAAAAGCATATGATTGACTTAACTTCATTATAATTGTCATATATTTCCTAAGTAAATAGATTTTGAATCATTTTTATTTTTGAACTTTATTTAAAGCATTGTGATATGATCAACTTTTCATGTATGTAGCCTTTGAAATAAAAAAATAAATAGGAATGTTAGGCTCACACTAATGTTTTCTAGTTTCTATTGTTTATGATTATGGAACTTTTATCATATAGAAATTCTACAACTATTTCTTACCCTGTAGCAAATACTAACTGTAAAAGGATTTAATTGAAGCATTAAGCACCTATCATCTGAATTAAGAGAGGATTTGGTCAGATTCTGTTTAGGACATTGTTTTAATTGAATAGTTCATAGTGGACTTTGTTGAACTCAGCTGATTTAATCAGTTTTAAAGCCTCTTGTTAACCTTCTTGGATTAAAGGAGCTAATACTCAGGATATCAGGAAATATTTTGTGGGGCATGTGACTTTTGTGTTACGGAAGTGTGCTCATCTTGGCCAGGGCTGGGGAATGTGCGAACCTGCAGTAGAATCTGCATTTTCTCAGCAAACTCCTTGGAAGTGCAGCGTGAGCTCTCTGCACAGAGCCACACAGAAGCCAGAGCTCACTTTCTTGTCTTGGTGATTCCTCAGAGTCTGTAATGTAGAGCCAGAAACTGATGGAAATCAATATGTTTTTTCTCCTCCCATTATGTCCTAGGTTGTCATATTGTAGGTGGGAAAATTGTATCCATTCAATAAGGATGAATAATGTCTATTTTAAGCAACTTGTCTGTATTCTAGTTTTCTTTTGTAAGCCCTTTCTGAAGTGCTTACTCGATTTTAAGATTTCTCCACTCCACCCCCCACTACCACTTTCCACATTTCCAAAATGAGGGTATAGTTTACAGCAAGCATGTACATTTAATATAATGTGGCTATTAAATTCAGGGTATAGTTGACCTGGGGGAGGGCAGAGGGGTTATACAACTTTAGTAAACTTTAAATAAGTTTAACATGATGGACTTTTTCAGTTCTCTTCTTCAGATAGTTTATCTCTGTACCATACACACAGTCACAAGACATTGTGATTGAAAGAAGCTTTATAACTGGGTTCACTGGGCTCTGTGTACAGTCTACCAACTAAGCCTTGATGTCTGCAGGCTTCACCCAGTTCAGGCTTCCTTAAACCGAGAACACTGTAGACCATTAGCCTAACCCCCCAGCTGGTCACCCAGCCAAGCTCTGTGTCTGATTCAGCCTGCAATCTGACATGACTGTACATAATCAGATGTCGTCCTTACACGCGGCTCTCATTTCCTCCCTCTGCTGCTCAGTGGCTGAGGCAGTATGAGAGTTTGGTGTTTGAAAATAACCTCAACGTGAGAGGAAGTAGACCTTTTTTATGAGAAGCCTAGCTCTGAGAGGATCCCAACTTTCGCACTTAAAGGAACTGACAGCATTTGGAGCCGTCACATGGTGGCGCTGCTTTCCAGCTGACCGTGCTGGCTCAGCAGCATAATTTATCCAGCTGTTTGTGTAATCATTTCAAAGTTCATCTGCAAAGACTATACTTTCAGGGATCATATCTATAGTTTGTTAAAATTCTTCTGCATTTGGATCTTAAAAGATCTATACAAATTTGCTTAGATACTACCAATAAAAGTTTAGCTCTCCTACACCTAGTAAAAATCTATCAAAGATAGAACTCTCTGGATATGTTTTAAAATGTTCAAATCTCAGGCACTCTTTGAACAGTAATAAAGAATGTAAGTAACATATAAGAAATATCAGAACTATTTTGTCAAATTCCATGCCTAAAGGGAGAAGTTAAATTAAGATTTTTTTCTTTAACTTTTTGAATACATAACTCCTCTTTAAAATGTAAGTGTATTGTTCATTTTTCCTATATTGTATTTTTCTGTAGGATTTCACTCATTATAATGAAGTAGAGGACTGCCTGTAGGTAGCTAATTTCTTAAAAGACTATACTGAGAGCTGTTAAAAAAAATTTTTAAGAGTCTGGTGACTCAGGATTGTAAAAAACCTGCATAGTTGTCTTAATAACTGGGAGGAGTCAGGAGAAAAAGGAAAAAGATAGGAAAGGAGGGGCAGGGGAAACCCTGTGGAACTGATGCTTCTGTATAGCTATTAGCATGGGATCTCCCTCTACTTCTTCCATAAAGAAAAATGTCCATTTAGATTTCTTATGCATTTGATTATATGGTTCTGTTTTTATTTTCTATTTACATGTACATCAAAAATTTAAGAATACTTAGGTTAACTCAGGCTAAAAGCCACCATCTTGTGTTGTAGAGAGATTTTTGTCTTGCTGACAACTCCAGTTCTAAAAGATAACTCACAGACTCTTAGAATTTTCGAGTGGAAGGGACCTTTGAGATCATCTACCAGTGCTTCTCACCCCTTAGCATGTGGCAGAATCACTGTGGTACTTACTTCATATGCAGACTTCTCAGTCCCAACCCTAGAGGTTCTGTCTGATTCAGTAGACTTGGAAGGTGTAGGCTCTGCTTTTATAGAATCCACTCAAATAAGTCTAATGTGGATGATCTTCGTACCTTACTTAACTACCCCTACCCCAACACATGCACAAAACCAAGGAAAAAGCTCTGGAAGGTGACCTAATTTGAGAATGTATAATACCAACAACTTTGTGAAGGCTGGAGAAAAACATTGTTGCAAAGACTTGAAAAGATGATACTGGTACATAAGACCTCTGTTGCTAGCTAGAACTCTGTAGAAGTCAGTGGTAGCCCATCTCTGGAAGTCCATACTATAAAGCCTTTCACACAGAGTGGTGACTTTTCCCTTTTCTAAATACTATTTCAACCTGTTAGAGACAAAAGAGATTAATGTTCAGAAAAAGTAGTTACTCTATATGTGCAGTAACTACTTTTCTATATTGTCTTATGGCACCTGGGTTTCAGCATCATTGAACAAGATTAAATGAGTGTTATAGAGCTATAAAATTGCATGTAAAATAAAGCAAAACTGTTCAAATATCTATCAGAGTAGCCTGGGAATGAACATGCATTAAAATTAATTGTCACTCCTAGGTATAACTTAGTAAAGTTGTTACTAAACTGAAGGGATTCTTTAATACATAGACATATCAAAACAAATGAGTATTCCCTAAACCATGTAAATGGTAAGCAAGTCATCATAAAGTCAATATTTTTTGTTCATCATTGCTACTAAAATTTAGAGTCCCATTGTTTTTGTGTGTGTTGAATGTACTTTATTAGAATATCCAATACAATAACCTTTTGGATATTCTATGCTCTTGTGTCCTTCAGAAGTCATGAGGTTGAAGGAATTCTGTGTTAAATGTTTTTGTTTTGGTTGCTGCTTGAAAAAAATTACCTGCTCACTGAATGAAATGCACTATTTTTTTAATGAAAATTTCAGTTTTTAATGTCAAAGTTAGAATTTCTCTTAAAATTTTTATTTTGAAACAGATGTCTATTTGGGATTTATTAAACTGTACCTTTGCATTAGAGAAGTGACCATGAAGTAAATATGAGCGCTACTGAGTTTTCTACAGGAAATTAATCAAACCTCTCATCTTTTTACATACAAAGAAACAACTTTTAATGAGGGTGAAAATTTTAATCATAGTGTTTTACATTATATAATGAATAGGGTATATTAAAAGACTTTCAGCATTTAAATAAACTGTGTTTTTATTTTCACTAGAGCTATTAATTTTGTGAGCATACGTTAAATTTCCCCCAAATTTCTCAGACCTTAATTCAACAGGGCTTAAAATCACTGTATGCCTTTTAAGAGGTTTTTTAACTGTCTTCTCAATTATTGCTTAATAGCAAGTCACCATCCTTTTGCATGTATCCTCACTGAGGTTTTACTTGCATTTAAATGATTACACAATAGGATTTCAGAGCTTATTCTGATAAGCATACTTTGGCTTGGGGAATCTAGCACCATTTGTCCCAAATTTTAAATCTTATCAGTTGCATTCAAAATTAGTCATTCTTTTTACCTGTATAAGTTAAACCAGGTTTATTTGCCTTATGCTTTGGATCTGCTTGTACCCCTCCTCTCCTTTGTATACCATCTGTGCCCTGTGCAGTTGGGGCCCTCTCACATATGGCTACAAGCTGGTGTAATGTCCTTCCTTTTGATCTGGCTTCATCTAGCGATTTGCTCAGTATTTTTAAGGTCAGACTGAAAACTTTTCTGTTCTAGTTATTTTTGATTTTATATTGTGTGTTGTGTTTGATGTTCAGATACATGTGAAAGTTGCTTCTATACGTCAGTAATTTTTATTTCAGCCTTTTGCAACAATAAGGTAAGACTAGACTGTGCTTTTCTTACTTGATAATGTAGTGATTTGTGCATTTAGTGCAAATGTTTGGACTGTTTTTACAAAAGTTCTTACACTTTTCTGATTTGAGTCTGAATAGTTTTGAACTTATGTTCCTTTTTCAAGATTTAATTTCAGGGGTTGGTTTAAATTCATTAGTTACAGCACTTCATGTAAGATCCTTTCTAATCTTTTGCCATTAATTCTCATTTTGCGTTTGCGTTCATTAGTAAAGAAATGTCTTTCCACTCCCTCAGATTTAAAATTTCATGCAATTTTATTGACCACATTGTCTCATCTTAGTAAGTTCCAATGATGTGTGGTGATTATCATAACCTTGTTTACTCTTCATTCGTATAATGAAACTTGGTGGCCAATTGCTCTTCTGTGTGTGAAGCTCCTACCGCAGTGCCGAGCACTTAGTAGGTGTCCAGGTGCTCTGAACCCCTCCTGTTGAACACATTCAGTGATGGGGCTCATCTTGGTCTGTTAGAAAATGCATTTCACTTGTTTTAATTCTTTCTTTAGCCTCTTCTATGAATGGTTTCATTTTACCATAAGTCAATTACTTTGCTCATACAACTCAGTTATCCCTCAATTAGCTAGGTAAAGTGAATTAGCTCTTCTTCTCTATTACATCCCTTAAAAACAACAACAAAATGTCAACAAACTCTTCTCTCATTCATCTGCGGCCTTGCCTGTCTTTCATTGTAGAAGTAAGCAATTTCATGATGTTTGTGATGACCGGTCACTTTGAACACAGCAAATTTAATGACATCTTTGAGGATAATACTCTAAAAACATTAACATTTCCTAATATCGCCTTTTTCTATTTGAGTTTAATTATTGCTACCCTGTATTCCGCGTGTACTTCCATAGTTGTCCATGTACATTTTAGAACATGTTTTTGGTTGTTTTATTAATATAGGCTTTGCCTTCTCTCCTAAGATACAGTTTTTTAGAGATCTACTCCACAGATTGTTTTCGATCTGTAACTGCTTTTCACTAGTGAATGTATTGAATATCTCTGGAATCCTATAGGAAGCTAGGTCTTTTGTTATAGGAAGAAAAGAAAACAGTAGCATTTACAAGGCTTGGCAAGTTAAAATGTATATAATTGAAATATGTATCTATTTCCCATCATCTGGCAGGCTGTGGTGCTGACTGGCTTATTTCTTGCCAGAGAAAATAAGTTTAAATCATAAGCATATTTAACTAGCAAGCATAAATCATAAATCCTCCTAATCATAAGCATCTTGAACTCTGGTACCATTTATACAGATGGTATGACTAAATGTGTATGCTCCTCCCAGGCTCAAAGATGTGGACAAGCTCTTTCTCCTCAATTTCCTCTCCACTCAGGAAACTTAAATCATTTGCCTTTTGCACATAGAGAATTCTATAGAAAGCATGGACCTAGAAGACAGTTTCAGCCTTAGGAACATTTTGGATTTTTGATTCTTACTAGGGAGTGAGGGAAGTGAAGGTTAAACACTATAGCAGAGTTCCTCCATTTAAGGTAAACATAATTGGTGTTTCATGAAGAAATCAAATTATGAAGGACAAGATTTTGACTTTCAGAATGTAGCTTTAAAAAAGTTAAATATTGTGGAATCAAATATAAAATGTTAACAGTCCACTGGCTTTCAAAGAACATTGCCCAGGTGGTTGATTCTGTAGAAGTACTTTTGAATGTTACAAAGTTCCTGTTGCAAAATATGTTTCTAGAAGTATTTTTAAAAGTGTAGTAAAATAATAACACATCTGTACTGATTTTCACTACATGGCAAAATGTTAACATTTGGAAGCCAGTGAGCATAAATCTGTGCACTCATTGATTTTGTTTCATGAAACATAGGTTTTTAAAACATTTTTAATGTAAAATAAAAATACAGAAAACACCTAAAACATATATGTAGCTTAGTTAATTGTAACACATTATATAAAGATGTAAGGTTAATTATAAAGGTAGCACATCTAATAACTCCCAGGTCAAGCTATAGAACTTTGGCACCCACCCCACACGACCCCGTAGGCTGCCTTCTCAAATCCCCTCCCTATTCTTTCCTTCTCAGATAACCATTATTCAGAAGTATGGTAAGAATGTCCCTGAATTTCTTTCTGGTTTTATCATGATAAGAATCACTTTTATCTCTTTAAACATAGAAATTCCTCTACTTATGAAAGTTGGGTTCACAAAAGTTATTGATAAACCCTTTAAGTAGTAAGTGCAAAAGACACCATACTCATTGTTACTCCTATAAAGTATGGCATGTTTCTGTTCTAGCCTGTGCACTCATAGCTCTAATGTCAGTAATAGTAAGAGCTAACATACATGGAGTTCCATGCCATCAAAATCATTGATGAGTTAATTTACTTCTCCCATATACCCTAGGGGTATGTTATTATTGTCCCTATTTTCCGTATGTGGAAACCAGATTTCAGGGAGGTGAAATGACCTGCCCAGGGTCACACAGTTGGCGAGCTGACATACATACAAGGCTGTTGCTGAACAGCCTGTTCTTCTAACATTGCATTTTTCCTAAAGAAAGACTGAGAAATTGCTGGTTTACAGATGAAAAAAAAATGACTTAAACAGTATAAAGAATTAATTTAAGGTCACACAAGTAGTTTGTGGCAAAGTTGCAGTCAGATTCCCAAATCTTTCTGTTAAAAATCAATGATCTTTTCTTCATTTTGTATCTTACGCAGAAAAAAATTACACATTTTCCAGTATACATCTTTACATCAGCTCCACAGACGCAGATTTGACTTGAAACCAGTTTACACCAGTTTAGGACATGCTATTCACTTGCTTATTTTCTCAAGGTTTTAACTATCTGAGATTAAAAATGTTTTATTTGAGGCTTGCTTTTCCATCTCACTTATTGAGTGCCCAATCTGTGGATGCACATGCCTGACACTCTTCTCCAAAGTATGTACAAGAATAACACATTTGACTGGTGTGGATGGCAGGTGAAAAAGAATTACTGATGTAGTGTAGGCCCTTCAACATATTCACCGCCAATTCTGGATTATCCCAGCACAGATGGATCGTGCAAAATCCCTCTTCTACTTCTTACCGGTGACCTTCAACTATTTGTGTTTGCAAATGCTTCTCTACCAGAGATTGGAAAGAAGAAGAACAGAGAGGGTGGAATTTATCTTCCTGACAGAACACTAGGTGTCCTGGTAAAGGGTTTGGTGGTTTTGGTGGGAGATTGGGATTCTTTCTGGGTTGAATCTTCCAGGAATGCCTGATTTAACCCAGGATGTCAATAATTAGAAGTGAAGCAAACTGGCAGAATGCAAAGAGCTTAGTTCAGAATTTGCTTTATTAGGTAGAAATCCTGTTAGCTTGTGCCTGCAGCAAGTTACTCATGTTCTGTGAGCCTCAGTCTCCTCATCTTCAAAGGGAGGAATGCAGAGCTTCCTTGAAGCAAATGACATGTATACAACTCAGTGCTTTGCTCAGGTGCATCTATAGAAGGTATTTCCTTTAGTTAACTGGCTCCATTTATCTATGAACTGATTTAATGAAACACTTCCTCTGAGAGGTTGGTCCAGGTTAAGTTGTTTGAGATATTGCAGTTTTTGGGGGGTGACATTGGCCAAATCCACTAGTCTCCTAACTCTTTGCTTATTGACCTTTCTGCTTCTTAACACCATGTTGAGGGAAAGAAATCTGCCTTCTTCATCTGAGATCCAGTGCCGGAATTTGAGTCCTTTTATTGTAAAGTGGTTTAAACCTGAATGAATCTTCCCAATATTTTCTAAACACAGACATTATTGCCATCATTACTCAGGAATATGAGAAGACTGTTCAGTTGATGATGGTGTTTTCCAGGCTGAAGAAATTCCTGTGACTCCTCAGTCCCATATTGTCTTCTGTGTTCTGTAGGCACTGGACTTGTCACGGGAGGAGGATTACCAGTCTCCCATGTCACCTAGATGACATGCCTGTTATTTTAATGCTGGATGCTTTTAGGGGAAGTTGATAGGCATTAACACAGCTAAGGTGTAGATCATATGGGATGTTGAGCTGAACTGAGATGAGCTAGGAGCTGGAGATACAAAACAGACAACATATGCTGCCTTCATGGAGCTTATGTTTACTGGTTTGGTAAGAAAGGCAGGAAGTAGATCTTAAGCATATTTGAGTTCCACATACCTGCACATAGTATAAACCCAAGCCATGTTTCAGTGAATCAGTGCTTGAATATTGTAGGGAAAGGGTTTTTAAGTCAAAATATCCTTAGATTTCTAAAGCTGAGTGTTTTCACTAATCTCATTATTGTTTTAAAATTCTTTAATAATAGTTTTGACATTGAATTCCGTAACCACAAAGGCTATTTATAATTTGTTGGTGCTTTTCAAACATCTTTAAAAGCCAAGCGAGCCCTTGACTTCTGCTCAGTAATTCAGTGTATTTATGTATATACCTGAGGGGTAACAATCATAAAAAGGCCTGTGCACCAACATGTTAAATATGGGGATTGTTATACTGTGGAATGTCTAAAGATTGCTTACTCTGTAATTTTTAAAAGCCCTGTAATTCCTTATAAAGCATATATAGCATCTGAACAAGAAATATGACACTAAGTCTAGGATTAAATATTATCTTGGGGCCACTACCTTATGCATTTTCAGCAGTTTGGGAACTCCACTAAGTACAGGTTAACAAGACCAGAGCATCATAAATGAGCATCTGTCCCATGACCCAGCTGGAGACCCCTCACGATTATTCATTCCAGAAGCACGTGCTGACACTGGGTTCAGCCCCTGTGCTCTCCCACTCACCGTGGTCTTTCAAGATTGGCAGGAGGTCAGAGCCTTCCTCCCCCAAGCTTTGTGGCCTGGCTAAATGGTTTCTGGGGCTCACATGCTTTGTAGCCCTGATAACTCTGTTAAAAATTAAACAAAAGGAGATTCTGGACAGAGAGCAACCCAACTCTGAACTCTGATATGGAGAAGGTTTTAAAAAAAAAAAGTTTTAAATGAGAACAGGCAGCTGTGTGGGGAGGAACTTGTTCGATTCGGCACCACTGCTGTTTCGCCTGCTGACCTGGGCTTTGCAGCCCAAGTTGATCCTTCCACTTCAAAGGCTTGGCTCTGAGGGGATCACACATTTTCCTTGATGACAAATTAATCAAACTTGATTTCTTGGATGAGATGGATGCAAAAGAACTACAACTCCCCAAGGCCCAAAAGTCAATATGGCCCTTCTGGCTCTGATTAGGGTAACAAAAGGATACCTGAGAGCCATCTTCCTCCCCACTTGCTCTGCTGTGGGATGGCGCTGAAAGCCAGCCTGGCTTATAAAGGAGAAAGGCCTTAGGAAAACACATTTCAGCTGCAGCCGAGTGCGGGCAGGCCCCCTGACAGGGAAAATGACTTTTTCGTGGATGCTCACCTTTTCTCCAGAGCAAAGTTTCCGTTTAGAAGAACCTAGAGGAAGTAGTATATTATGGATCTGAAATGTTTATAGATCTCCCCTTTTATGTTTCTGCTGTGAAGATGAGGCTCGGGAACAGAAAAGACATTGGCCTATGATATCTGGCAAATGTTAGAGATAGCCTGAGTTTGAATCAGGAAATTTGCTTCTACCTGGTTAAAAAGGAAATTCCCCCAGTCGGGGCGGGGGTGGGGGGGGTAGGATTTATGTACCTGTTAAGGCAGGCCTAGGACAAGGTGAAATAATGGGCTTCCAAATGCAACCACTGTGGTTCTGCTCAGCATCCCACTCATGTGAGAGTGAAATCAGTCTCCTGCTAAATCGGGGATCGCAGGATTTCGATGCAAAACCCTCTTAGCAGCTTTGTCATCCGCCTGTTGTGTGGAGCATCCAAGGACACCGCTCGCATCCTTCTTGTGATTGCTCTGCGTTCTATATTTAGAAGAATTGCTGTAGCACAAAATATGGTCCCCTGGCTCTCCTGGGCATGCTTTCCGCCCTGCCCAAAAAGACTTCAAAAAGCGAAGGGTTCGTGCTCTAATAGCACAATATTGGAAAGAGGTCCCAGATGGTATTTTTCCTTTAATATGTAGGCAAAATGCACAAATCTACATAGCGTGGGCTCCTATTTGATAAGTTCATAGGGTCTACCTCCACACAGCTGCACTGCTGCCACCGGCGCTGATGGTTGATAAACATGTGCGGAGCAAAATGGGGTCATGTGGACCCATCCCTCAGTTCTGACACTTGGTTTGAAGATCCTTTTCCAAGGATCTTTCTGATCCTGACAGGCGGTTTTCAAAATGTTTGTGGCATTCCAGGACCTTTAATAATTTAAAGCTGTGGTTTGGGTTCAGCAATAAGCAAGATAGACCCAGGGTTCTACCTACCTCTGCTTGTGAGCTGGCGTCAGCGTGCCCTCCTGCTCCCTGAGACGTGTGCTCCAAACTGCAACCAGCTCAGCCCCCTGCCGCCCGCCCCTTGTCTAGTGAGTGTTTAAGGTGAGCCAGAGCTCCCTCTTCCATGAATTCTGAGCCTTCATTGAGAGGAGTCCTCTTCTCTTGCCATTCCAAAGGCACTGGAATTTCCTTATTGCTTCCCACTGTGACCCTTGGCTCATTCGAGCGGTGCCATTGTAAGGTGGGTGCTATTGTGAGAGTCCCTGGCTTCCACAGTGCCCCTCCCATAGAAGCTCTGTGGGTGCTGAGTGAGGGCCCCGAGGCCCTGGCCCATCAGAGGTGGCATCTTAAGGAACCCATCCTGCACACTGGGGAGATTGTTCTGTGCTTCTCAAGAGTTCTTTGTTTTACGGAAGAGGCCCCTGAGGCCCCACTCTGCTATCTATGACTGATAGGGAGTAATCTGAATTCTCTGCGTCTTAGTTTGCTCATCTGGCAATAGGAAGAATGAAGACCCCTTTACTAGGTGGAAAGATGAAATGCAAAGTCCCTTTGCAAAGTATGAAGCATCGTTCCTGTGTACGTCTTGGTATTAATGCTTAATGCTACCACAGTGTTCTTTAAAATCCCATTATAAGTAAATCCAGAAACCTTTAATTTTGATGAAAATTCTCTTTAAGTATAAAAGTAATATGCATTCACTTTAACAAATGCAAGCAATAGTGATGGCTAGCTGCCCCTGCCCCACACCTTTTAATTCCTAAAGGACTGCAGTGGGAAGTAGCAGTGGTTGTAGATGTCTGTAGATAGGCTGGGCAGGTAGATCATGCAGGGTCAGTGTGAGGGGACCGTGGCAGAGGAGATGGGGAGGAAGGAAGGGACATAAATAGGAGAAAGGAGACACCACAGACATATGGTGAACCTTGGAAGAGGCACCTACCCCCCTCACCCAGGTGGTACTGAAGAAAGTACCTACTAGCAACATCTGTCTCCTCCTCAGGTTTAGGAACTTCTTTAAAGGGACAGTCATTATGCTCATGTATGTGGCTTCAGCACCTGTTTGCCTTCTTAACACTGTACCTGAGCATGAGGTATGAGGGCAGGCAGGACCCACAAGAGACCCTGACTTTCTAACTATTTACTGTGTGGACAAACTGGGTTGTAGGCCAGAGGTGGGGGGCAGGTGGTGAGAGGACTCACCAGACAGAGTGGGGTGCAGAGCAGGTGGACTTACTGAAATACACTGCTGAGGGGAGCAGAGGGCGAGACAGGAGAGGTCTGTGCCATATGTGGGCTTGCTCCCTGGTCAGGGATCCAACTTAGGCCACAGCAGTGATAGTGCTGAGACTTAACCCCTAGGTCACCAGGGAGGCCCAACCCTGACTTTCTATAATTTAGAAACCACCAGACCCCCTCCCCTTAGGTAATTAAATCATCACTCACCTTGAGCAACACATATGCATTATCTTCATATGGGGAGACAGAAATTGTTAGCCCTGAAGGAACTTCAGGGGAGGTTTGTGGGTTTTAACTTGAATCACTTTGTCGTTGTTGTATCTTATCCTCAAAAATGGTTGATGTCTCTTGTGTTCCCTGGTGTTATCGGAGGCAGGGGAGGAGAGGTCTGCCCTGAGTAGAGATCAGTGACTGAGTAAAGCATCCTCTGTTCTAACAAATCTCAATGGCTGTTTCATGTATCCATTTGTGTGCTTCACTTTTTACAAAACAAAATTTAAACTTATGTTGCAGACAAAACTCCTAATTAGTTCATAGAATCAACTGTTGGAGAACAAAATATATTGATCTGTGACAGAATACTGGTTTGAAAGCCAATGGCATTAAAAGTCTCTTACTCTGATAGAATTCTTAGCTCCAGTTATTCTTTCTTCATTGTATAAAGTTCAAAGTCAGGGCCTCCCCTGGTGGCGCAGTGGGTTAAGCAACGCACTACGAAGCAAATCGCAGCCACTGCAGCACGAGTTCGATCCCTGCTGCCGGCCAG
>JAGFMF010011868.1:2832936-2851652 GCA_019455555.1 Galemys pyrenaicus | reverse complement strand
CCCAGCTCTCTGTGGTGAATCCTCTCACCCCCCCACACCTCTGGCCTGTGCCCCAGTGCTTGTATGCATAAATAAATAAATCTTTAAAAAAAAAAAAAGTTCAAAGTCAGTGAAAAGTGTCTTTTTGAAAGTAGAAATTCTAAGGTTAATTTTTAGCGGAACAGATAAAGGAAGGCTTCAGCCCATCAGATTTGTTCAGTCTCCACCTAGGGCAGCTCGCCAGGGTCAGCCTTGTAAGTTAACTGCTTGGGTTTTGGGGGCCGTTGTGGTGTCTTCTAGCACACTGGCTGCTGTCCTCACAGGCCAAGCGCAACCAGCCATGCCCAGGAACTCAAAGTGGGGGGTTGCTGTGGAGACACCACACGATGGCAGAATGTACCCCAAATCACCTCTCTTGGTCAGCAAAGTAGTGGTGTGTTGTCTCCTGAGCAGAGTCGGGCTGAGACCTGGGGACCCCCTTTTCCAGGACTTCCATTTGTGATTCTCACATCTGGTGTAAGTTAGATCCTCTCAGGTTTGTCCTCTTCACTGGACACAGACCTTAATGGGTCTTTCTCAGCTGCACCTGCTGCTACAAACAGGGTTTTATAGGATGGAAGGAAGATACACCTTTGGACATGATGAAGGGCCTTCTGAAATCTGTGTTAGTCGGCTTTGGGGTTTTTTGGAGGGGAGACTCATAGCCATCTTTATTAATTTTATCCTGAATGTGTTGGTGAAGTATTCTGAGTCAGATGTCTTTGTGCTTCTGTCCCTCCCCTGGTGTTCACTCCTGAGCCCAGACAACGAAAATCAGGCCAATGATGCTAGGCCAGGGGCTGTGCACTCCACAGGCAGAGGAAGAGGAAGGAAGTTATTTTCCTCAGCTTTTTAAGTTGAAGGTCACAACTATGCTTCTCCACCCCTGAAAGGATCTCTGTAGAAACTTGATGGGCATGAACCCTAAGCTCAGCTTATTGGTAGGCCAGAAAAACCTCTCGAGGAGCCAGGTGACCCCTGTGTCTTGGCCTTTATGGCCTCAGGATTCTCTAGATTCTGGGGTTTTGTCTCTATGGACATGTCACAAGCACCTGTATCCCTTTTGCTAGGTATGTAACCCATGTAGTATATAATAGTTCGATCCTCTGAGAAAGCATAGAGAAGATTTGCTATTCAATTTGAACAATTAACTAGATAAATGGCTATAGATCTACTTCTCATGGCAGGTGAAAAGTGGAATGTTTCTGGAGGAAATGAAAGCAGACAGCCCCTTCTTTAAATGAAATATATTTGGAAGCTGAGGAAGCTAGGGCTTTTTGCAGGAACCCTGAGAAATCCAGGGAAGTTTTATTTATATGCAGTGAGGTGTTTTAAGTGGGAAGAAATTTTACCAGGTCATGTAGATGTTTTATGTAAAAATATTTCAGAATGGATTTCTGAAATGAATTCTAAGAAAATATATATGATAGGGAAGAGAAATAAGATGCTTGGATATAATTGGAGACATCCATGTTTAGAATCCTCTCCTTAGGAAATAGTCACTGACCTGAATCAGGGGCCATCCTGCGAGACTCTCTTCTTTTATAGCTGAGCTTCTGAAGCTTAGAGAGCAAAGGGCTCTTTGCCCAAGGTCACAAAGTTAGTGAGCCCCAGAACCAGAGGGACCTTGGACACCCTATCCAGTTCCCTTTCCCCTACCTAACTATAATTTTACAATCGTTTAAATAACATCTTTATACTCTACCCTGCCTCTAATTTCAGAACTCAATTTATTCCATGCTTGAAGTTTTCATTGCAATGATTTTTCTAAATGTAGGCAGTTAGCAAACTACCAAATCGACTTTAGTAACATGACATTAGGGGTACGGTAAGAGAGAATTGCCATAGCACCATCACATTAGGCTACTTCATTGCATTGACCAGAAATACACTGCCTAAGTTTGTAGGCAATGTTGTCATCTTGTGCTCAGTTCTGACTCTGAAAGGATGAGCTGCTTCTTGATTCAAAAAGCAGATTTTAAACCACGAAGGAAGTAAAGGTTTATTTTCTGTATTAGAGCTTTAGGGCTTCTCGTGGTAAAAAAGGTCCCTGACTACACATGAAGGGAAAACGGCTTTGGGAGGAGAATCAGCAACGTAAAAGAAATAGAAGTTTGGAAATAATGAAACCGTGGTTGGTCCTTCCCTCTGCCTGCTCTCCCCACCTTGGATGGGGTGGCCGCTTGCAGGCACTTGCGAATATTTAATATAACTCTTTCTAGGCAAGTTCAGTTTTGACTTCTCACAAAGTCGAACCCAAGAATGCTTGCTCACAGGAAGTGACCCACAGGCTCAACCCCAGCTGCCAAGGCCTGCCAGCCCACTGAGAAGTAGCTCTTGGGCAACAGCCTGTGCGGCCACACCAGCTCCCCTCTACTTTTGCCCCCCAGTTTCTTTTCGTGGATCTGGCCTCTCTCTTATTGGACTATTTCCCATGTGTTTGCTAAAGGGAAATCACCACCAAGACATCTGCAGAGTTTCCAGGCTTTGAAGTACCCACAGAAAACGTGGCAGAGAAAGCCTGAGTTACTTTGAGTCTACTGGGTGGGTGGACATATTATTTGTTTGGTTTGGTTTTAGAGCAGCTGGAGGTGAAGCCCAAAGACAGGGACCAACATCACCGGAAATGAAAGTGTCTTCCCTGGCCTCCTGCCGGAAACGAGCTTTTTAATTTTGTTTTAATTCAAAGGAGCAATAAACAGGCACACATAGTAAAAAGTGCTTAGTTTCTCCTTGTTCAAATGAATATTCAGATCTCTCTGTGCTTTGAAAGTCAGTGTGCATATCTGAATTCATAACCTTTGACACATGTAGCATTTAAAGGTGCACAGAGTGCATTTGTCCACCTAACTCAAGTCATCGCTCTAACAAATTGAGGTGTTAAGGTGTCACCATTAGTTCGCAGATGAGTTGACTGGGCCTCAACAGACTTGCCCAGCACCCCAATCAATGGCAGGCCATTGATTCCAGGGGAGCAATTTCCAGCTTTGAGATGCTTCTTCCAATTCACTGGGGGAAGTGACCTGACACTACGCTATTATTTTCCCCTCCATATGGCCTTCAAGTTTTGGAGTAATTGCTTTCCTTGGAGGGCAGAGCTCAGGGCTCATGGTTCAATAGGCAAATAGAAATAAGAAATTAAACAATAATCATGATAGGATTAATAATATTTATCAAACGTGGACTCTGTCCAATTCTGTTATAAACAGCACGTATCAACTTGCCTGATCCTTGTAGGAACCCTTCTTACCCGAGAGATGAGTGCCCCAGGTGACCTCTCTGGAAAGCAGTGAGCCAGGGTTCAAGGGCAGCCTGGCAGCAGTCTCCTCCTCTGCCCCACTCTCCATGTGCTTATTGAGCATCTGCTTGACACCAGGCCCCTTAATGCACTATCTCATTGAGCTATCACCATCCCCGTTTTACAGAAGGGGAAACAGGTTCGTTGTGGTTAAGTCCCAAACTCCTAAATCTTAAGAAGAATGGGGCTATGTCCCAAACCTGATCTTGGACCCTCTTGCTCCATTCCATGCCCAAATATGCCATGTGCACTGTAGTACATAGAACTGTAAAAGAGCCTATTGGAGATCGGACCGCAGAGCCTGTGCTACCCAATATGGAAAAAGGGTCTGAGCAAACTCCTTGGAGCTCTGCCCTGAGCAGCCAAATAGACCTTTCCACCCACTTCTCATTAAGGCTTCTCTCTTTGAGGTAGTCACCCAAGGGGAAGTGGAGATCCAGGGAGACTCAGTGAGATACCCAAAGTCGTGTGTGTCTCACTGAGGGACAGCCCTGGGACCTGAATGCAACTATTTTGTACTTGGGGTCCTGGCTTAGGAGGTTGTGTGTGTCTGAGGACACCGAACTTGACAATAGAGGCAGATTGCCTGGAAGAATGGGGTTTGGGGGATCCCGTTTCCATCTCTGTGCTATCCCTGTTTAACTCCAGACCCTCTGCTTCTCCTCTCTCCCCCAGAAATGTAGAAAAACTGCCACCCACCTTCTTCACAGGCATTTTGCAAAGATTAATTGGATAATTTCAGAATAGTTCTTTGAGCTGCTTGAAGAAATGGTATAATCTAGAAGAATAAAGTAAAATAACAATAATAATTATTATATTTAAATGTATTTATGAAAATCTCCATGGGGCAATTAAGAAGAGACCAGCTTGTACTTGCGGGAAATTCACAAGTTGATGAGATGCCCGTGTTCCTGCCAGTCCCCTTGACCTGCTGGGTTGGTGGTGGTGTACTGGTGTCCAGTACTGGGCCAAAGGATGGCCACGAGGGTTTGCAAGTGACTTCTGTACAAAAATAACTTGCCCACCCACTTCAGCCCTGCGGGAGCTGGCACCTGTCTGACCCCAGCCTGGTTAACACGAAGTGCTCACACAGCTCTTTCCAAAAACTCCCTTCCCTTGTCATCCACAAAAGAGAACTTACTTTTGGGGCTTCAACTTCTGTCCTGTAATTAATTACTGCCCATTTATACAGGGACAGAAAATTCTACTGCCTCAGCTGGGTGCCTGGAAGAACTTCTTTCACATCTGCTTGAAGAACCTGTGTTTGTATTTAGTGATGGGCCTGGCAGATAATGAGGTTTTGATGCCACAGAGCTATTTAGGCGAGTTTATTCTAGGCTCTTAGGATCCCTCAGCTGCTAACATCTGTTCCATTCAGATGTCGCCCTCCCTCCATTCACAGGGCCTGGGTTTGGTGAGCAAGATGTTCTCGTTTACAATCGGCTTGTCTTTGATCTTCAAGACTGGTTTCCCGCTTAAACACCTGGCTGTGCTTAGCCTCTGTAGCAATTCCACACTCCTGCACAGAGTTCCTATTCTTTCTGTACACAGATGGCTATCATGCTGTGTGCAACTGCAGCCGTGGCCTGCTCATCATCTGAGAATAGATTTTTTTTTCCCTCCAGCTAATGCAGACAGGATAACCTCTTAGGCAAACACTTGGGTACCTTCCCATCTCTTACAACTTCATTTTCTGCTCTGCACCGCCCCCACCAACTCCTGTCTACCAAGTGGGAGAAGAGACTGGCCCTATAGATAGAGCAGGGCTTCTCAGAGAGCCTGGGCATATGAATCATATGAGCATCTGATTAGAATACAGATCTGGTGCATAAATGGGTGGGCCTCAGATTTGGATTTCTGAGGGGTTTCCGGTGTTGTCGATGCTGTCTGTACATTAAGTCTCAAAGTCCTACATTATCCAGAATACCCTCCATTCTGACTTTCCCCTAACAATATGCTCATCTTGTCCCCTTTCTCTTAATTAAACTGAACCTATTTATCTTCTGTTCTCATAGAAGCACCTTCCTATCCCCTGGTGACTATTTCATACTTTGGTGCCAGTAGCTGATAGAGACGCAGGAGATAGGCTCAGAGGACTATAGATGGCAGGGGTAGGATGTAAGCTGTGAGCACGGTAACCTATCCTGTTAATATTCTACCTTGGTAAAAGTTTTTAAAGAAATAATTTCATGGCAATATGAAATTAGGTAGTGAATCTTTTTATACACATCTCCCTTCCCCCTCTCTAGCCTTAGAGGACACAGAACAACTCAGTACTCATTCAAAGTACCCACACCTAAGGATGTCTTCATATCCACTTGTGGTCAAGAAAACTAGTCCTGCCCTCTCAACCTCTATTCTGCTGCTAAGAACAATTCTTTCCATTCGGGCTTGAGAAAAGCAACTTCCATGTAATAAGTCTGAGATCATAATTGAAATGTCCTCATAACTGGGTCTTTCACAACTGGGGCCCTGTTTGCTTCTTAAGGAATCTTCAGGGGGACATTCAAGATGAGCACAGAGCTCTGAAATCTGCCTGAAACAGTGGCCCTCCTAGAGGGCTACTCTTTTATGCTGTGATTAAACAGCCTCTTAGGATTCTGTCATTAATACTTCATGGACATAGACTTAGAATCCAAGTCACTGAGATTCATAGCCTGTTTCTAGAACATGAATTCACTGTGTTATTTAAACTGAATTTTCCCATCCGTGGAATGGGCTTATTTGTCATTATCACTTATGTGATAGGTTACCTCTTCCTGAGGACAGCCCTACAAAGCTCTCTGACAACTGGTATAATGTGGGTGCCAATCATGAGTACAACCTGCCTTGCTGCAAACAGACCCCAGAGTTTCTGCTATCCCCTCATCAACCTTGAATTCCCCGATGGCAGGGTCCTCACAATAAGAGGGTGGTTCTGGTGGAGTGAGGGAGTCCAGGACAGGGAGAGGGCGTGTGCTCTAGGAACTTAAGTCTGTCACTCCTGACTATATGGTAGAAAGGATTTCAGTATTTTAACTGGTGCTTCCTTGCTTGACCAGTGAGAATTAGATTAAGGAAATTGACCAAAACTGTACTGTTGGTGAGTGGTGGCCCAGGAATATCTGTCACTGAATAATGTCACCCAGTGGGGAGCACTGCTCAATGTGAGATGAGATAATGCCCGTGAAAGTGATTTGGTGTCTGTCGTGTGGTTGGTGGCTACTCGGGAAATCTTAGTCTTTGCTTTTTTGACACTGGGCTCCTCTATGTTTCTGCACTAAATTCAGTGCCCTCCTCCTATGGGGGCTGGGGTGGGGTGGCTGAAGCGTAAACCTCTGACCTCCTCATTACCCAGCCTGGCTGGTGCTGTGACTCATGGTTTCCAGTTCTGCCAGCTGCACTGCTGTGCACGGGAGTTTTCTAGCTACAGGTTGGTGAAGTATTCCAGGGCAGGATGTTTACATCCCCTAGAGGAATGGGCACAGAATCAAGCCAGCCCTTGCTTGGCAACCCCTGGCTGTTCTTTCCAGCCCGAGGCGCTCTGCCAAAACGACTCAGGAGAGGAAAACATAACAAGTGCTGATGTGCTTCCATTTTACATAGAACATAATAAAAGTTTTCAGGATGATTTATTTTCCTAAACAAGAAAATACAATGGATGCCATCCATTATTCAACATGCTAGTGATAACCTTTAATCTCTTGTTGAGGATGATCTAAGGTAGTGTTCAACTGAAGTGCAAAGAATACATAGAGCACACACACACATGCACACATACACGCACACACAATCCCACAGCACTCCAGTGCCAATGACAGTGGGAAAATTAATTGTGGAACAAGGGGTTTTAAAACTAAGGGGAAAGATGTTCCTATATCATGCAGCTTTCCAAATATCAAAAAAACAGGGGCTTCTTAAATTTTAGGTGATTGACTTAGAAATGTCCTCCATACAAAGTGACTATGAACAACTCAATGCATGCTTTTTTATAATTTTTATGAAATATATTTCTTCCAACTGACATTATTCGAACCATATGGAGGAAAGGGCCCAGAATTGTTTCATTTCTCAAGATTCTCGTTCATAGCCCAGTTAACACCTTTGTGTGGAGTCGGAGGCAGGGGGTAGACAGGTGTGTGGAAGGGGGGTGACTCGGAATATCATCATTCCTTTTCCACCTGAGAACTAGAGCACTCATTCTCCCAGAATTACAGTTAATTTGAAAATGTAAGAAGTTTATTTTGATTGTGAGTGAGCTTAATAGAGTGGCAGAATTTTCACTTCTTGATTATTGAGGATTTTTTCCCCTAAGTAGAAAGTAAATGGTAATTAAAATTATTAATTTCCCACATGTTTAGCGATGTTATGTGTGTTCTAATAGAGATCAATAAAAATTAAATCAGTAAAAAAAGTTATTTTAGAATTAGCACCATAACTCAGATATTGATATTAGCAGATAGAAGTTTATGTGTATGTTTTCGAGGTAGCTTGTGGGACCAAATGTGTCCATTAAGAGAAAAGAGAGCTTCGAGAGGGCAGTTTAGAGCTAGGCATATAACGCTTGTTTGTGTCTTCTAGGAGACACTATCTATTAAATGTTCTTTAAATTTAAAAGCAAAAGCTTTGACTGATTCCTTTAAATGGCTTCTTGGCACTGAAAATATAAGCATCCCTTAAAAAAAAAAAGTAATGGCTTCAGCCATTCTGCACAAATTTCCTCCATCTTGATTTTCAGATTTATGAGTAAGTGAGGGCAGATTTCTCAATTCTGAATCATGGCACAACAGGCTGTTTTGGGGAGCGACTGGGCCTTGGACTCTGGAGTTGGTTGACTGGGTTACCCAGGCAGGACAGACTGGTTAACCTCTCTCAGCTAGGATCTTTATTCTGCTGTAAGATGAGAATGATTGGAGGTTGTTGTGAGACAGAAATAAAGTAGCACAGGTTAAATATGTAGTACAGTACCTAACACAAGAGAATTCTTCAAGAAAGGTCACCATCCCTCCCTCCCAAAAAGAAATAATAGCTTAAATATATGTCAAAGTTAAAAAAAAATAGAGAAATTAAGGAAACACCCTCAAATAATATAGTCATATACTTAACAGTAATTAAAGGTGGTCTGTTTTTATTCCCTTTCCTCTTAATAAATGTGAACTGAATGTCTATCCTGTGCCTGGTGCTAGGCACAATGTCTTTCTCCAGAGCTGGTGAGACCTAACTAGCCAGCGTTCTGGTCACATTTTCAAGGTTTTTCCAGCAGGAAAAAATGACTTGAAACATTGCTACTAAAGCCAACAGCCTATAAAGTGTTGAATGGCTGGGTCTCATTCTAGAGACTTTTAAAAGATAGTTCTGAAACTATGCTCTTCTTGATGAAGGGGCTTCTAAAATTCTTTAGGCTTAACTCCACCATTCCCTACTTGCAATAACATGTTTGGGATTATTCTAAATGAATCTGAGACTTTCCACAACTCTGTCTATTTCAAGTTTGTTCTCGGAAGATGGAACTCCACAGAAGGCAGTTCACATGATTTTTAGTCCGAATCTATAAATAATCGGTGTATCCATTTTAGCCCCCAAAACTCCCATCTGGTTCTCTGTTCACACAAGCCACTAGGCCGAAAGCTTGGAAGGGTAATAATATCCTGCCATGCAATGAACATCGTAGGATAATTGTGATCATAGTAGAGGCGCCTCACTTCCGGTGTTTTGAGGACCATCACTTGGGCTTCCCCAAGGTAATTCGCACAAGATCAGCAGGCTGGAGAGAAACCGTGTAGGAAGGCATCGTTTCCTCTTCCCCAGGCACTTATCCTGTGTGTTTGCAGACATTAAGACTTTAATGGTTCAGATCAAGAAGATGTGACCTGGTCCTTGCTCTGGGGGCAGACTTTTTATAATTCATGCCTGTGAGAGAGGCAGAAGAGCACAGCTTGTTTGGGGGATCCCAGATGGAGTTTGCAGGATGGATATTAGAAAAATCATCTCTTTCGACTGGTAAACTGAGAAATTTAAATTGGAACGGCAATGAAGAACCATACACGTTGGGATGCGGGGTGGGGGTGAGGCAACCCATGATGTCACTTTTGCATCTCTAAAGTCATTTTGTAGAGTCATCTGCACTTTAAAAATGCCTAATGGGTACAGGCAGTTCAGACTGAGCTGAATGTGTTGGAGTCTCTGATCATGTTCTTCTGATTAGAAGGGGCGGAGGGGGTTGGGGGTGATAATAACAGATACACAAAAACACACTTAACAAAAGATGGGGGAAATGTGGGCACCAGACATGTCCCTGCTGGCTGGGGGATGACACTTGAAGAGAGAAGAACATTTGAAGTGCAGGGACTGAAGCAAGAGCAGCTCCCCAAACGGGAGCGGGGGAGAAGGGTCAGCAAAGGTAAGTCCATAAGCAAAGCAGGGGAATGGGGGGCAGAAGAGGGGACTAGGTGACAGAATAAGGGATGCAGAAGGCAGAAGTCAAGCAAACAAAACCCACCATGATGTATTAGGAATGTTTCATTTGAAACTGTGATCCCTACAATTATTGAAAATGGAGCAGTTAAAAAGGAAAGCAGCTCAATTGTGACGGGGCAGGAAGAACCCGAGAAATATTTGACATTCAAGTGCCTTTTTTTTAATTGCCTGTGTTCCAAAGTTCTTATTTTGCTTCTGGTTAAATGCATATTAATCTGTCTTCCTGCACATGAGTCACTGCGTTCTGCAGCCTATTTATGGAGAGGAAAGGGGTAGCTGTGGCTGGAACACTAAAGGATGCCCCCTTGCCCTGCACCATCAGCTCAAACTTTTTATCCTGACCCTGCTGCAGTGATGAGCAAACAAATAGGGCGATCCAGAAGGAAAGGAGAGGAGAGGTGTGCAAAAGAATTCCTGTATATGGGAGTTAGAAGTAGCTCGTTCTGCTCATTCTCAGACCACTTTTCAAGAAAGAGGATGGGGCTTTTACTTTAGTAAAGCCCTTCCTTCCACACCAGACCCCCCAGGGTCCCATCCCAGAAAGTCATCTCATTTACCCCCAACCCCCAAACAAACCTGGCATGGAAACCATCTTTTTCCTGTGCCTTCCTCAGGGTGACTGGCAGTGCAGCCCCAGAACTGGCAAGTCTGATTAAGGAATTAAATTCAGGCCCGTTCATGATGTACGTTAACTTTGTGGGTGGAAAGAAACCTGGAGAAGAGAGAGGAAACAAGCCTTAAAGCCTCCAAAAATTGGCAAGCAGACTTCCGGAAAGAGGCTTCTCCAAGGATCTTCTCCTCAAATTAAACCTGGGACTGAAATACATTTGCAAGTGATCAGGCTTAAAAGTGGGATTGGGTTTCCTTGTGTCATGCTGATATGGGCCCAGGGAGTTCTGTGGGCTTTTTTGGAGAGAGGTGGGGGCAGTGATGTACCCTGAGAAATCAGAGCTGAAATTTGGGGTCACATACCACTCATTTAGGTCAGAACCCCCCCTCTGATATTCTTTTTCCAAATACGTCAAGGCTTTCCTAAAGAATGCTGCTTTTTAAATGTCCCATTATGCAGTAAGAGTCATGGAAGAACATCAATGCCTCACAAAAATTCATCAGTTGTCTTTAAGGTTTGTGTGGCTGCTCTGATATTCTCTGTAGTGTCTGGTCTTTGAAAGAGCTGGCCACCATTTTGAACACATTTATCTTGTATGATCAATTAAAGATGATTTTAAAACCCATATATTTCTCTTAAATGCCAAAGAGACAGCCAGTCTGTGCATCCATAAATGGTGGCATAAACCGCCATGAGATGGCACTGTAGCATAGATTATGGAAAGAGGCAGCTGTATGGTGTAAAGACTGAGAGAATCAGAAGTAATCGCCAGATTGGCAGGTGAGCACACGGGAGTTATTCCCATGGAGATACGTGAACTAGGAAACGTGCTAAGAACATGTCATATTCACATCGGACTTTAATCAGCGAAAAGGTGCCCGGGAATTCAATGCAGGCAGGCCCTTTTACCATCCTGAGACAAATGAATTTCAGGTTCAAATGAAATCTGAAAACAAAGATCTTAAAAATCAATAGAAAGAGAGATCAGACCAAAACCAAAAGCACAACATGGGAAGGTGGATTCCACTCTTGCTTCCTTCCGTCTCTGGCACACAGTCACTGAGGTCCAACGGAGAAGCTTGTGTAACCAATCTCTGTTCCTCATGCTTCCCTGTCACCTCCGGAGGGGTGTAGACTGCCCTCCACCAAGTGGCCAACCCCACAGGGCCTGGCTGTGGAGTTGGCGTGTCAGTGCCAGTACATTTAGCCTCTTGTTTTTCACAAAGCAAGCATTGCCTTTTACAGATGGGCACTGGGGAATAAAAAGTATTCTGGGATATCAGTGCAGCAGACTTTCTTTTTTTCTTTTTTTTTTTTTGCCCATGCTCTGAGACGGGCTCCCTTAATGCAGCCTCTGCCAAGGAGGCCCTGGTTTAGGGTAATCCCTTAGAGATTGAAGGGGGGAGGTGGGGTGGAAGTCTCATCCAAATTCCTTTGTAGGGGCGCCTTAGCTTCAGGTGCAGTTGAAAACAGCAACCTCGCCAGCCTATTCCCTGGCTTCAAGAGAAAAGCTTTTAAAAAAATCACAGTTTCTTGGAGATCTTAGGCTATTGTGATACCAAGTGGGTACTCTTTGGCTTGGCGTAAAACCAGGCAAATGCTTTTCTCCGCTTAGCAAGCAGGTATGCTCAATATCGTTCACTCGGAGAGGGACTGGCTGCTGCTGGAACATCCATGGGGTGGTTTTCTGAAGTGCTGAGCATCCCTGCGAACAGCATGACTTCCTTGGCTAAGAGGAGGTCATGGGGGAGCCTGGCTTTAGGTGAACAGGGTATTTTTGTTATTATTTAAATTTTTCTTTTCTTACATCGTTGTTCATTTTTGTAGTCATTGGTTTCTCCCCTCAGCATCAGGATATTTTAAAAAATGATTTTCCTTTCCATCACCCCAGTAGAGAAAACAGGTGGACTATGAGGCAACTGGTAGCGCTGGTCAAAGGCCAATCAGAAATTGGGGTGTGGTGGGGTGGGGGAGTTGTGGTCCAGAAAACCAGTACATGGTAACCCGTACATGGTCTCCAAAACCCACAGAACCAACCCACTTCTAGCCAAAACAAAAGCTGCGGGTTTTCTCTCAGGTGGGTTCAGTTTCCATCTGAGGGGGCGACAGGCTCATTTAGCCTCTGGCAGGCGAGCCCCATGATAGAGTCTCTGGAACAGAAACTGATAATGCCCAATCTTACTCCAGTAAGTTTCTCACCTTCCCTCATAAAATCAGTGTGGAATTAAGATGTATGTTTTTCAGAGTATGAACATTAAGTGGAGGTTCGTCTGGGGATGGAGCAAAGAAAAACGAATTACTTTTTGATACTTATATCCTCTGCTTTCTGGTGGCAAAAATCTTGTAAAAGCATGCACAAGCTTTGTTCTGATTTCCTGCTAATTTGAGAATACGGATTACACTCTCAAGCACGCACACAAAATAACTTAAATGTTATTTTGAAAATATTATTTTAGACACTCACTGTTTTTTCCCCAACAGCACACATTTTTTTTTCTTAAATGGAGAAAGTTAGTTCTTTGTTCTTAGGTGTATGAAGGTATCTCTTAGTTCATAAGTGTACGTATGAAAGTTGATAGTTAAGGTTCCAACCCTTGCCCAAAACCTTTGGTGCAGAATTTAGAATTTGGGGAATTTTATAAAGGTACTATAATGCATCAACCATATATTATGACTGTATAAAGTATACATTAATGCGTCATCAATGAAATATGTATGTTCACACTAAGTGGGAAAAATTAATGCCATTAAGATTCCATATCAAGTTAGGTCTTGGCAACACTGAGTCAATTTTTAAAAATAAAATGGTGAATAGGGAATATGGATCTCTATTGATGCTATTCATGTGTGTTTATGTTTCAGAAGAAATATAGACGTTACATTTAAAGCCTGTGGATTATTTAAAAAGGTAGCTTAGATTGGGCTCTGAAATTGCCTGTAATCCAATCCCTTATATATCCATTGCTCTTTTCTTTTTTCCTTCTCACTGACTAATTAGAGTGAGTCTCTAGCCCAGTAGTTGCAAACTAATGTGTTTAAAGGGACCAGTGAGATCATGTAAATGGGGTGGGTTGGGATACACAACAGGGAATAGTGAGGACTAGGGCATGGGAGAGCCCCTGCAGCATCCAAAGGAGACAGCCACCATTAGGCTGCTCCTGACCACTGCTGCCAAGTACCCAAGGCCATGCCATTTATCAATAAATCAAAAAAAGAAAATTTATGTAAAATAGTCCCAATTTTATTTTTACTTATCTATTGGGAATCAACAGGCAAATGTTTAATGTCTAATTTCTAAATAAGAAATATAGTAAGATAAGTATATATGATTTATATATTTTAACTTTCTTAGAAATTATATTTAGTAAAATAGTCCCAGTTTTATTTTTTTAAGATTTTGTTTAATTTTGCATAGAAGAACTGGAGTGTAGGCCATAGGTGCAGGGTGTGTGTGTATGTGTGTGTGTGTGTGTGAGAGAGGATTCACTGGAGATAGAGTGGGGAGCAGAACGGGAGGATCTACTGAAATACACTGCTGTGGTGAACAGCCAGTGAGACAAAAGAGGTCTGTTACACCCTGTGGGTCACCTCTCTGGATGGGGATAGCACTCAGGCAGTCTCAGTGATAGTGCTGAGACTTAACAATTCGGTTCCCAGGGAGGTCCCCTACCCTGTCTTAACACCACGGCCAGGTGTTTCAACTGTGCACCAGACACAATGAAATCATCCCACTCCACCTAGACCTTGCTGTTCTTATTGTTTTCCCCATTGACTGTTGAAGGCTTCAGTCTCCTCCAGTCTCTTCTTTTCTCCACCTGCCCATCTCTCCAAAGATCACACATCACACATCTGGTTATTGTCTCCTCTCCTCCTTCTTTTCTAATCTGACCCAACAAAAATAAACCAAGCCCCTAATTAACCAATGTTGTGGACTTTTTCTGGGTTGCTGAACTAGCTTGCAACCTTTGAAATCCTCTCCTCTCTGGTGTCCACATCATATGTACTTCAATTTCCCCTGTTTTCACCATCTTTTTGTTTACCACACTGCATTTTCCTCCTCCCAGATCTGGCCATGGCTTACTTCTTCTCTACAACCCAGCCTTTGTTCTCTCCCAGAGCCTAAAATTACACGCATCCCAGCCATTTCACAAAGACATATCAATGTGCTTTTCTCCTCACTGACAGTTTTTAGTTAGTTATTCCACAGACCACTCAAACTCAACCTCTCCAAAATAGACCTTCCCAATTTCCTCTCTGGTCAGAAACTCTTCTGCTGTCCAATTTATGATGAATGAATTACATCAATTGTCTGTGACACACCACACTTCCCATCTCAGCAGTCGGTGGGCCAGTAGTATCCAGCTCCCTGAGACTTCTTTAATCATCACCAGTCTGGCCTTCACTCTTATTTCTACTGCTCCTATCTCCCAGGCTCTTCTCCCTTCAGTCTGTCCTGTGGGATTGGAGGTTAGTTTCTAAAACCCAACAGTGCGTACATTCACCTGCTTGTCTAATGGATACTCATTGCCTTCCAAATTAAGGTGTCTCTCCTTGCCAAACCCTTAAACCAATTGATAAGTCTAAACTACCTTCTTTTTAATCTTATTGTCCATGATTCCCACTTGTCTACTCTGTAAGTTTGATAAACCAGACAACTGGTTGAAACCATCTTCTATCTTCCAGATGGAAATGTGTGCTTCCTTCTTATCTAAATTATAGGCTTGAGTGAGGCTGAGGTACAGTTGCAATGGCTTGGTCAGTTCATGGATAGTACTACACAGTATAGTTTCTAACCATCTCCATTTGCTTCCTAGGACAGTTGTGTCTTATATACTCCCAGTGATAAGATGAAGGAAGAGTTCATAAACTGAATATATTTAATGTCTTTTTTTATTGCATTAATTATTTCTGGAGCAAGTGCTAAAAAACTATGAGACTTGGCTAAATAAAAATAAGCTAACCATGGCTAAGAGTGTCAACAGATTAGTAATAGATTATGGCAAACACTGACCCGTAATAGCAGAAAAAGTCAAGATCAAATATTCTGTGAATAGTGGTCATTGGTGGTATTTAAGGGGGCCATGAAAATATAAAAATAGTTACAAATAGAACATATTGCTGAAATAAGATTTTACATCAACTATATGCCTTACCTAAAAAAACAAAACAAAACAAAAACAAACAAGGTGAATAAACTTACTTTGTTTGAAAGGATTTCTGGCTCTAAGTTTTGCTGTGGAGTTTGTTAGAAAACTCTACTGGTGCATCTTCAGAGATGATGTTTTTTTTCATTGGCTGTCATTAGAAATACAAGTCCCTATTAATTTGCCAACACCTACATCCAGGGCTTTTATATGCATTTTTCCAGTCATCACTGAAGACAGGTGGAGGCTGAAGAAATTCAAGGAAATTCATATTTCCACACAGTACCAGCTTAGGGAGCATTTTGTGGAATCCATCCTGAATTTATCTTTTCATTCTGAAGAAAGAATGTGGAGAAATACTTGCCCTTCTCCTCTGACCTCATAAGGAAGTTCCAAACCCAGTGATCATATTTGGGGGAAGGGGCAAATTAATCTTTCCCACACAATTTGAGTTGGAATCTAGTTTCTTTGAAACTAGATAGGTTATCTTTTTTTTTTTAATAAGGCAAATGTATCTTATCTTTCAAAGTTTAAGTTTCAACTCAAGTAACTGGAAATTCTCACATGCCTTCCAGAAGCCACTTAGTTACTCAAAGCATTGTAGCATTGTTACTGCCAAATTCAGATACCTTAGTATCCACCAGCATAACCACTGCATGGAGACAGTATATGATTGAGAAAGCATGTGTGAGTTTAGTGTGCACGGGGGTTACTTCCCAATGACACACTGATGTCATTGATGGGCAAAGGGAGACTTTCTCACCGTGGGTTTTGAATCTCACAGCTTCAACTACTGCTGTAGAGGCCTATTCAATGCAAATTCAAGGCTGTGGCACTAATGGAGTTATAACCTATGGTTAATTATAAAGGTGTTGGGAAGCACATTTCAAACAAATATAATAAACAGCTGAGGCTTTTAAAATCTTCCCATCCCAAGTTTATAATACTAAGATTCTGCACCTGTGGGCTGCGTGGCTGGAGAAGACGATTCCGAAGCTATGACCCACAGATAAGTTTCGGTATCTCCCACATCCTCATTATTTGTTGCACATGCTGACATGCCAAGGAGTTGCTGCACATTTCACATCAGCTGCTTTTAGTACCTGCATGTTACCGAGATTATCAAGATCTGGCACTTGAAGATTATTCTGGGTAGAAAACATTTGTCAGTGGAAGATAAAACACTATCGGAATCTTATCTTTGTAGCTGTGATTTTACCTTCTTGCACGACCACATTTTTCTCCAAACATCACCAGGGTAATTTGAATAGAGGTTGATGATTTTGAAACACACTTAGAACACTGGTTTTAGACAGAACTTCTTCTGCTTTTCAAGCTCATTGATCCTCGCTGTGACACACCACATCTGGTGGTGTCACCTCCTGTTCTGTTTATGTACATTGCATGGTGTCAAGTGGAACTGGATTTTGGCACAATTGTCAGCCAAAGAGATCACAAATCAAACATTACTTCTGAAAACTGCAATAGAAGTGCCAGTGTATTTTAAAATTTGTTCAGATTTTTTTAAATTAAGAAATGGTGCTATCTATTTTAAAAGCTTGTACTTTTAAAAATTCTTGTTCAAAGAGAGACTGTTTCCACAAACTAGAGGGCAAAAAGTTTAATTACTCGACTGAGCAAATGTTTATTGAATGGTTACTTAGTACCAGGCACTGTGTCCGGCACTGTATTCACTTTCTAGGCTGCACAGGAGTGAGCAAAACTACATCAAACATTCGGTTCAATAAATGAGACTTGTGTACCGACTGCCAACCTCAAATGCCGAGACTCCCAAATTTACCTCTCTAGTTTTCATCTTCTCCTTCTGCCCCAGAATCAGTCTGTCTAACTGCTTTCTTCTCTTCACTAGGACGGCAGTAGGCATCTTAACTGATGTGCCCACTAGAGCCTTGCAGAGAGATGCCCAGGGCCTGGGGCAGAGGCAGGGAGCTAGTATGTAAATACAGAGTTGTGTTTGAGATGATGAAAATTTTCTGGAAATGGGTAGGGGTGACGGTCGTAGCATTGTGAACATACTGTGTGCAGCTGAACTGTATGCTTAAAAATGGTTACAATGGTAAATTTTATGTTACACCTATTTTACCACCATAAAAAACAAATACACTTCTTCATTTCCACTCCCCAAACTTACTCCTCCTGCCATGTTCACGTCTATAATGACACCTCTGCTCATCTCTAGACTAGTGGTAAACACCTGATGTCATTATCCTTGATTCTTTTTTCTAACACCCAGCAGCCAATCCATCCCTAAATCCTGGGGGCTCTACCTTCCAAATATATCCGAAATTCAACTGCTTCTCATGGCCTTCATTTCTGCCACTTGGTCCGAGTCATCCCTTTCCTGGACCACAATACCTTGTAGTTGGTCTCTCTGCTTTCCCTCTTGCCCATCTTTAGTTCTTGGCCCACATGCTACCAGAGTGATCTAACACATGTGCTGGAACATCCTATTCTTCTACCCCCCACCCCCGCCCCAGTGCTTTCCCATTACAGCAAAATGAAAATCTGAAAGTCCTCTGGGCCCAAGAGACCGTGATGGTCTGCACCTGACTGCCTTGCCAAACTGAGTCAGTTAGTCAGAGCTGCCTTCACTTTGTTCCTGCCACACTGGCCTCCTGGAATATGCCAAGGACACGCTTTTGGTGGGCCTCTCACTAGTTGTTCCTTCAGCCCGCAGTCCTGTGCCCCAGCTAGTGTCAGTACCAGCTCAAACAGCACCTCCTCAGAGAGCTTCCCAGATTCTGCAGCAGTTTCCCTCACTTGGCCCCGCTTTGTTTGCTTGTCTGTTTGCTTGTTGTGTTCTCGGCTAGCAGATAAGCTCCCTGAAGGCAGAGTATTTTTCTGGTTTTGTCTGCTGCCTTATTCCCAGGAGTCTGAAACCAGTACATTTTCAGTAAATATTATATAATATGCAAGGCATTTTGCTATGTTTCTTGTCATTCCTGGTAAATTAATTCAATTTATTAAAGGAAATTCAGTTATCTGATAAATTCCCATTTGAAATTAATTGACTTTCCCCTTTTTTATGTTAGAAATTGAAGTTTCATGTAAAAGGACTTTAGGGCATGAATTTTTTTTATATTTTTTTTATTAAAATATTTTAAAATTTACATATACTTGCCATTAATTGTAATCCCCATGTATTCCCCATCACCATCTCACCAGTGCA
>JAGFMF010011868.1:2806588-2832335 GCA_019455555.1 Galemys pyrenaicus | reverse complement strand
TCATAGTGGTTTTGATTTGCATTTCTCTGATGACAAGAGAAGTTGAGCATTTTTTCATATGCCTGTTGGCCATTTGCATGTCCTCTTTGGAGAATTGTAGGGCATGAATTTTTTAAGGGAAAATTTTAAATTGGTGAAATTCTGGCAATTTGATGAAGATTTGGGAAAACTTAGAAGCAATCCAGGCCAGGTATATGTAATTCCAAAACACTTGGTTGAGTCTCTGTTTCAGTCCATGGTCTTCTGATTAGGACATTCAGAGACAAAGTCCAACTGGCTTAGGAAAAAAAGGAGCTTCCATCTGATTCTGTCTCTACAACGTCCAAGCTATAGACTTAAGGTTGAGTGTGTTCAGGCACTTGAATGGTGCCATGAGTTTTCATTCTCTCCATTTCTCAGCAGCTCTGCACCTCTGGTTTTGGGTTCATTCTCGGGTAGCTTTAGAATCATGTCTTCTTTATAGCTGGTAATGCCAAGGGCAGGAGAGCTTCTTTATCTCATTTGTCCAGCAAAAGCCCAGGGATTGAGTCATGTGAAACCATAGTTCATGTCAACCATGGACCAAGTGTAGCCAAGGGGGTAGAAGTCATTTGCCTGATAGAGCTGAATCATGTGCTATTTTGCACTAAAATAGCAGGGAGGACTTAAGTTAGTCCCTCGCAGATTGTGTTTTGTATTGCTCTTTGACCTGTTTTCAGCTGACCTTAACAAGTTACAGTGGGTTTAAACTTGACTGTGAATGGACTCTGGTGGGTTGTAGAACATGAGTGGGATGTCCTTAGGAGAGAGGAGATTGGCGTGTATGTCACACTACGATCATTGGAAGTTGAAGGACATTGGACCTTGAAAGTTCGGGGCACTGGAGAGCCAATTCTAGAAACTTTATTGACCTAGACAAAGTTGCTCCTTAAATGAGGCAATTGCTATTTCATTGAAAAAGTCATTGAATAGTGCAGTCATCACAAGTAAGCCATCGTGACGTAACTGATCCATTGTCTGCATCCCTTGAACTAGCTAAACGCACCAAACCCAGCCTCCATTTGGCTCTCAAATATGCTCTCTTGGTCAAGCTCTAGCAACTGAATTCTCAGCTGCTCCAGTGAACCAAGCCCCCAGCCCACTGGGCTGTGAGACAGTGACGAGAACGATTGCTTTTTCTTCAGGAAGATGTGATTTCCAGACCTGAATATACCATTCACTACGCTTATGTTCATGGGCAAGGTACCCTCCTGGTTCCTTAATTTCCTAATCTGAAAATTGGGTACGATGATATCTATATCACGGTATCATGATAGTTGAAACGAGAAATCTAGAGAAAAGACCGAGTATAGCTCCAGACTCACAGACACACTCAGTGAACGTATTTGCTGAATAAATGAATGCTCCATGCCAGTGGCTGTGACTAAGTGCAGGCTGTGGACTTTCAGCTTTGCCCTGTGTCCCAGTGGTGAGGTTTTCTGGGACTAACTGTGTCACAGATGGTACAAATTTACCAGCTAGAACACAGGGCGATCGCTTGCAGGCAATACAGGTCAATTAAGAAAAAAAGGGAATTTATTTGTGGGATAACTAGTATTCCAGAAAACTGAAGGGAGAGCTGAACAGCTAGGCCTGGGAAGTACAAGAACCAGGCTCAGGGCCAGGATAGTGGGAGCAGCCCCCTGGGGCACCATGTTCAGAATGAATCATCTCCAGAAAGCTGCTAATCCACCCATCATTCCATTCACATTCCCAGGAGAGCACTAGATTGGTCTAAGGAAAACACCCGACCCAGACTTGACCAAACAGGACACTTCCTAAGCACACAGTTGTCATAGAAAACATCACACAGAGACATTACACACAGTATGCTGTGTTTGTTAGTTTGTCCTTAAAATACTTAAGTGCGCAAGTTAAGCCTGTGCTAAGACCAGTGAAGAAGTTCAGTGCTTGCCCTCATGTAACTCACAGTCCCACAGTGACTGCATTAAATAGGACCCATTGGCCCTAGAGTAGTAGAAGACCACATTAGACCCACGAGCAGCAGAGGGTGGTCTCCAGAGGTAAACGGAGGCACTACTAGAAGAGGGAGTGTGGCTGTTGTCAGGAGAAAACCAACATCAGTCCCACTGCACCTAATTACATGTTACTCCATCTTCCCAGGCTCTAGTTTCCTCTTCTGTAAAATGGAGATAATAATGTCACCAACCTCATAGGGTATGTTGAAGATTAAACAGGTTAACACTTGCAAGGTGCTGAGAATAGTGCCCAGAACATAAAATGTGCCTATATAATAGCTGTTAGCACCATCATTAGCATGCCAAGTACTTGAGTGACTATTCCTTTAGACATGTTCTTTTCATAATAAAGCCCTGAAAAGTGGTAAACTTCTGACCACACCCCAAGCCCCCCCAGCAATAGGATTTTTTGAGTAGTAATAAAAAAGGGGAGGTAGAAATTTGGCAACATCTCCTTCTGCAATCACATAGCCAGTGCCTTCTCAAGTTTCCCCTTTGACTGAGACTCTGCAGCCTATAAGTGTTAATTTAAAGTGAACTCTCTAAATAGTAACTTGTGCAGGAGCCTCGGGCTGTGCAGACAAAGCCCTTCTCTGCAGAAGGTTCCAGGCCGGTGGCTTCAATCCAGCCCTAACCCTGCACATACTCATAACCCAAAACTGACGGAAAGTGATTGAAATGCAAGTTTTTGTTGAGCTGAGATGCTAAATTCAGGATTGGGAGCATATGGATCGCTCCATATTTGTTTTCTGCATATCTGATGTTAGCAATTTAGAACATCACTGGGATGCTCCCTAGAGAATTTCAGTTCTGTAAATGAAACAATTATTTTGGCAGTTTGGGAAAGATATATTCATAACTTTCATGGTATTTAAAGGGGAAATACACCTTCCCCGAGTCCCTTTTTCCCTTGCCAGATATGAAGAATGAAATTAGAGTGCCGAGGGAATAGATGGCATAAATAGAAAAATTGACAGTCAGTGTGTTGCATTCACAATTGGATTTCTAGGATTGACAGTAAGGCAGGAAGTAAAGGGGTTTCTCCAAATCTGGGCACAGAGAAGTTGTAGAGAATACCATGGCTGGGGCATTATGCTCATTCATTCAGTTATCAGTTTTCTAACAAGCACCTTCCATGAGGCCTTCTAAGGTCTAAGTTGAAATGGACCAATTCTTGCCCACCCTGTTTATTGTCCATACTACTCTACAGTATTAATACTGAGCATGTTCATTTAATTAAAAAAAGAGAGAAAATTATATGATAATGAAAGGGTAGCTTGTGGAACCCACATGCAGGAAATCCAAGAGCTGTGCATAGAACCCAGACCCAGGATTAAAATGGTCCCCTCTGTGTCTCTTGTCTTAAATAGACAAGAGAATACTTCTTCTATAACAGAAGAAGTTCATTCTTCTGTTCTTCTGGTTTTCCCTTTTTCTTGGTCTACAAAGCAGAAATTGGTCCTGAGTTTTTAGATCTTTCTACTTGAGAGAGTGTTCTAGATTGACGATATTGTCCCAAGGTTAAACATCTGTTTGGAAGCCGTTTGCCTCAGTGAGGTCGGGTGTCTACTCCAGGTCCAGTCAGCTGTGGCCAGGGGCGAGAACTATCACGACCTGTCACTCGAAGAGTGGCCCCTGGGTCAGCAATATCCGCACTCCCTGGGAGCCTCTCCAGCCCTGCTGAGCTCTAATCCCCCTGGCTACCAGATTCCCTGGGTCCTCGGTGTGCTCACCAAGGTCTGAGCAGCACTGCTCTGGCACCCACATGCCGCCTGGCCGTCCTCTGGAGGAGGTGGGCAGATAGGAGGGTTGCTTAGCAGACAGCCCAGAATATTCCTCCAATGATAGCATAAAATGCTCAGCTCTGGAGGAAGACTAGTTCCTGAGAGAAACGTTAGCTCTTAAGAATATCTATAGGGGAGAGTGACTTAGATAGTTTTCAGGACATAAGTGAAATATTTCATATTGATTTGCTGTTTTTCAATAACTGATTCCCTTTTCTCCTACACGGCTGTGGCAGGCTTCCTATGGTCCTTTCCTGACATCAGATTAAGTCGGGACAATTCACACACCTGAAGCTGGCCAGGGGTGGGTTGGAGAATGGGTCCACGACAAGACAGTCCACACGTGGGTCAGCCACAGCACTTTTGATGGCCTTGTAACAGCCACTGAGCATGGCCTTGTGGGACATGCCTTTGGACACAATCCATAAAAACTTGGGCTTCTGGCTGGAAACTTCCACAGGGGGTGGCAGGGCAGGGGAAGAGGGAGGCGTTCACTGTGAATCTTAGAGCACTAATTTCAAAGAACCCATTTCTACCTTGATGAGTCTCTTTTCCTTATGCCATTTGCCCACAGCATGGACTCCGTCAGGGATCCTCCAGTGTGCGGCTGTGACCAGGCTTTTAGTAGGAGCTTCTCATAACTTGTCTCAGTGGTTTAGGACCATAAGATGCATCTAAGTATTTTCTTCCTGCCTTCAGGGCACACAGTCTGTGCTCCCTTCCTGCTTCAGAGCATCACATCTTGAATGAAAATACAGACAGAACAGGGTCCCTTTGCTGTGACTTCTAACATCTTCAACTTATGCTCAACTCCGGGAGGGGGTGGTGTCTGAGGAAAACTTTGGTTGCCAAGCAGGCAAAGAACCCTGAGCCCAAAACACTGGAGGAGAATCAGGCACTTGGGCTAACTTCACTCGCCAGTCACATCCATCACAGAATTGCTTGCACACCTTATAACACAAAATGCATCAGAACAATGTACGTGTAATTATACAGGAAACACAAATGGGGACTGTGTGTTTGGAATTTCTTTTCTGATAAGGATGTATGTTCAAAGTTGTTTGCAGGCCCCTAGTTTAGACTTGTAGTTTTAAAACTTTTAGAAGTCTACAACTTTATTTACTTAATATGGATCTGAGTGCACTACAAATATTAACAAGTTTAGGCCTCATAACCACTCCATTAGCATAGGTGCTGCCATTTGCTTATTTGTGGTACCTAAAGCCCAAGGAGGTTAGGTCACTTGCCCAAGTTCACTCTTCTAGAAAGTGGAAACTGGGATGCACACCCAGGCAGTCTAGCTCCGCTGTTCAGTCTCTGACACACTAATTAGGCTATTCTTTCGAACCCAACCTTATGTAAATCAAATATAGGAAACAGAAATAAGCAAGCAGAGCAGCTCTGGTATGTACACAGCAAGGAGCATCTTAGCTGTCCCCTCAACCCTTTCCTTCCTTGTCTCCTCAACCTTGTCCCCCTGCTCTGAAGTGCAAAGCACCCCAGGAACACAGGGTGGAACCTGATCCAGACCACTCATTTCAAAAATGGGTCCCACATGTTGGGTGCTGCATTTAGCGGAGGGCCCCACGCTTCAGAATGGCAGAACTAAGGGGATCTCAGCTGTAATTCAGAGGTCTTTCTCCCTCCTTTAAGAAGGCCTTTATGGGGGATGAGTTCAGTAAGGAAGTCTTCCTCCAGAATGTGTATCTCTGGGAAAAGCTTCTTTCCTACCACTGAGTTATTTGAAAAAGTGTTTCCTGGGCCTGAGCATCCTCGTTGGGTCCTAGTTCTCTTCTCCTCTTCTTTATCCTAATTGATTTTGCCAAGTTGCATAATTGAGGTGATTTCAGGCAGCTACACTTTGAAGAAGACAGAGTGGGCAGTAATGAGACAGTTATGATGCTAAACATCCACTCAAGCTGAACGGCCCTTGGCAAGGGGCTTGTGCTGAAAAGACGAGGCTGGGGGTGCCAGAGCTCACCCCCAGCCCCGTTGCCCAAGTGGAAGTGCATGGGATGACCCGGGACCTGTTGGACTTGCCTGCGCACAGTGACAGTCCATTTAAAAAAATTATTTGTGATTTGCACTCTGCTATCAATCGAGATTGAGAGTATTGATCCCAACTGATTGCTGAGGACCAAAATAAAGTGAAAGGGTAATTGACTGCCGTGTCCCCCATCGATCGAGCGCCACAGTTCATTGCCACTGAAATTATTTTCAAGTACTTTGGTTTATCATTCCTAATAAATATAGAAATTGAGTAATCAAAATGACTTACATTCACATCGAACCAAAAGCTTTTAAGGAAGTGTCTATGTTTAAGTGAGTCCATATTCTACACTGGTTTTCCAATCAAGCCCCCAGTGCTGCTGTTCTGACAGCACTGGGATAAAGCCTGGCAAGTGATAAAAATGAAGCTCCTTCTCTCCAAAACACAGCTTTCTGGCACACTACTTTTCCAGGATGCGAGAGTAGTAGTTTCCCTGGACTTTAACGGTGAGCCCTCCTAAATAATCACCCTGTCCATCTCATTCATAAAACAAACATATTTTCTTCAAAGCAACAAGACATCTTTTTTTTCTCTCCCCCAGCATGGTTCATAAAAACAACAACAGTTGTTTTTTGGGTTTACAGCCACCTTAGCAGCAGTGTTACTAAATCAAAGTAAGTGATTGCTACACACATTGTTCTATAAGTCATATGGCCTTTGGCCCTATAGGACCTTAGAAATGCAACTTTTTGGTGTCTACCTGGTGGCACAGTGTGTTGAGTGCCGCACTGTCAAGCACCCGCGGAACAGCAGCGCGAGTTCGATCCCCAGCCAGGGAGGGGACCCACATGGCACAGCAGACCTCTCCTGCCTCGCCCACTGCTTTCCTCAGCAGTGTGTCTTAGTCCATCTGTCTGTTCTGCTCCCCACTCTTGTCTCCGGTGAATCCTCTCGCCTCTGGCCTGTACTGTACCGCAGCTCTTATATGCATAAATAAATCTTAAAAAAAAGAGAAATGCATCTTTTTTAAAAAGATTGTTTAAAAGAAGACCCAGCATTTAACAGGTAGCCAAAGAATAGGACTGGGGTGCTAGAATTTGCTTTGGGAACTGCGGTACTTTGGTACAGCTCTGTTCAATAGAAATGGGTCCTTATGCGTTTCTGAAGATGTGCAGTATCACACAATAAAACACAGGACCTACGGGGGAAAAGGACTTGGGCTCAACCCTCAAAAATTTTGTCAGCAACACATTTAAAAGAAAAATCCTAGAAATCTAGAAAAAATAGTAGCCTGTTTTTACATACATTGAGCAGTTAAGAATACATAAATACTATTAAAAATATTGCCCTTTACCTAGGAAAAGACCTGGCTTTTGCTTTTAGAAGTAGCCTCCACAAGTTGGGGGTGACTTGTGTGTGATTTATTGAGCAGGGTGGAAGGTTTCTATGAATCAGAGAGAAAATTGTTGCCCCACATGTGGGTGGGTGTGGTATCTAACTCCCACTGTGAACGCAAGCAGCTGGTAGGGGATGGAAGCCTGTGCAGGTATGAGCATTCTGTGTATTCACGCAGCTTGGAGTTCAGCTGAGTGCTGTTTTCTGCCTTCACCTAGTATTTCTTACAGAAGTAAGCGGACATAATGTCTGGGTTATGTTCACTTCATTCCTCAAATATTACTGAGCATGGAAACAAATTTGCATTTTCAAAATAAACATTTAGACTGACTGTATAATATGAGCCACAAATGAGACCATGTATGTAATTTTAAATTTTCTAATAACTGCACTTCAAAAATTAAAGATACTTCTCTAAAGAAGACATTCAGGTGCCTACAGACATGAAAAATTGTTCTACACCACTTATTATAACAGAAATGCAAATTAAAACCACAGTGAGTATCACCTCACCCCTGTGATAATGGCCCATATAAAAATGAATGGAATTAATAAACATAGGTGAGGATGTGGTGAAAAAAGAACTCTTATCCACTGTTGGTGGGAATGCAAGTTGGTACATCCCTTGTGCAAAATGTTACAGAGATTATAACCAAAAGTAAACAACAACAACAACAACAAAAACTTAATAAGAGCCGGGATAAACCAAAGGGACCATGGGGGAGGGGAGGAGAAGGGGGGAGGGCAAAGACGGGGAAGATGCCAGAGGGTGCACAAGGGACTGAGGTGATGGTGCACGGGTGAAATGGTGGTGGGTACCCCCTGGGGACTACAAATGATGTCAAATATAACTAATAAAAAAAAATTTAAAAAAAAAAAAATAAAATAAAAATGGAAATTCTGTATGACCCTGTAATACATCCTTTTGCTATTTATTTAAGTAACATAAAAACTCTAATATGAAAAGGCATATCTACATTTCTGTATGTAACAGTTCTATTTACAATTGCCAGCTTATGAAACCAACCCAAATGCCCTTCAACAGAGAAACTATGAAGCATATATTCAATGGAATATTACACAGCTGTGAAGAAAGATGAAACAGTGGCATTTGGAATGAAATTAATAGACCTCAAAGTGATTATATTGAGTGAAATTTGTCAATAATTGAAAGATTTTGGATAGTTTCATGCACCTCTGAAATATAAATACAAAAAAAACCAATTATATGTAAATAGTAGATGGCATAAAACTTGAACTGGGCAAATAAATGATAAAGTTTACCAGTGGGAATAGTGAAAAGGGGGTAGCAGGGGAGAGAGGCAGATAGAGCATGGATATAAGTGGTGTTGGTCGAGGGAAAAAGTTACAGAAAAATAAATAAATAATAAAATCTGAAAATATATAAATAATGATAAAAAGAAATTGGTGAAACTGATTTTAATAAAATATTTGAGTATATTCAATATATTATTAAGCATGTAATGAATATAATTAGAGAGATATGCTGTATTTTTTATTCTAAGTATTTGAAATAATATTTATATTTTATACTTACAGGATATCTCACTTCAGATTACTCATATTTCAAGTTCTCCATAGCCATACATGGCTCATGACCATTATATTAGACAGTGAAGGTGTAGGGAGTAATAGGAATCGATAGTGGAAAGTGGAAACCCATGGTAGGCTGCAGGATCTCCTAGTTTCTGTTGAACAGAGATGTTAGATCCTCATTCCATATCTTATATATAATTTCTATATATATGCTATATGTAATATATAATGTATGTGATATAAAAAGTGTATATAGTATGTAATATATAATATATGCAATATATAATATACATAGTACATATTTATGTATGTATAATATTATAATTTTTAAAAAGATTTATTTATGTATGAATACAAGAACTGGGGTATAGGCCAGAGGTGAGAGGATTCATGAGACAGAGTGGGGAGCAGAACAGGCAGATCTACTGAAATACACTACTAAGGAGAACAGCAGGTGATATAGGAGAGGTTTGCTGCACCTATAATATTATAATTTTATCATTAATATGCTTTATATATTTGAAGGAGAGGCTGAGACTATATTCGAAAAACAGATCCCTATGCTTAAATGCACTTTACAAATCTACTTTATTTATACTCACTTTTGATGATAGTTATTTGAGTGTCAAAGCTCCGTGTTTGATGGTCATGCAAATGCCACTTGCCTTTGTGAGTTCCCCCACAGCAAGAGCCAGAATTAGTTATCTCAGAAGCTTAATTAACACATGTTTGGCATGTAGTGAGTATTCGGTAAATGTTTCTTGATCTGGATTTAGTTCAATTGTCAAGTTGTCATTTGCTTCAGAGTTTAAATCCTTGAATGATAATACTGAAGGATGAGAAGCATTAGTTTAGACCTTTCTGCCTTTTTTTGTGTTTCTCACCACCCATCTAGTCATTCATTCATTCATCCATCCATTCATTCATTCACTCACAAACCTCATTTCCTGCAACCTTCATTTACATGCTCCATGCTTTGGCTAGACTCAGCTTTTCAGTTTCACACACACACAATGTTCTCTAAATTTAGCCTTTGAACACAAACTTTAAGTCCCAGCTCCTCCTCAGGCCTCAACCTAGACATTTCTTCCCCTAGACCTCTACTAGGCCTGAGTTCAGACTCTCTTTACTCCACCCATACATAGCACCCTCCACCATCAGTGCTCTGTGTTATCGTTACCACTTACTCACATGGCAGAGTTTATAAGCCCTGCAAAGGCACAGATTGATTTGTTGCATTTCCCCTGCAGTTTGCACACCTTCAAGGGGGCTGCTAGAGATTCTCATCATATTATGGCAATAGGTGATGAGAGTCAGAAAGAACTCTGAGTGGGAGACGATCAGATTACAAGACCACTCCACTCTTTCTGGACTCCAAAATGTTTTTAAACAGTCAGAATGATGTTTTTAGAAAATCCAAATCACACCATGTCATACCTTGCTTGTATCCTCTCAGTGGCTTATCATGGCTCTTACAATAATATCCAGACCCCTAAAACCACAGCACAGCAGACTTGTCCAACCTGCCCATCTCTCCAGTTTATTTTATACCACCACCTTTATGGTCTCCTATACTCTGACCTCCTTTCCCCACCTTGGACATACTAGGCCTTTGCCTGTGCAGTTCCCTTAGCTTTCAGTGCTCTTCCTCCACCTCTATATCTTCTTATATTTGACTGATTCTCCATGTCCCACCTTACCTTTCACTTTGTTCGGGAGGCCTTTTCTGACCACTTTACCTGAATGGCCTTTCCTGGTTTTTTACAATCTATTTTATTTTATTAACTTTACATGTAATGGTACTGACTATGTATTTATCTACCTTTTTTTGTCTTTCTCCTCCCTATTGGGGTATATGTTTCTTGAAGCCTGGGACTCTGCCTGTCCTGTCCACAGCTGCATCTCTAGCACCTAGGGTATTTGGTTCTCAGTAATATTTTTGAATGAATGGATAAGATATTATTGTGTGTATATGTGTGATCAATTAAATCTGGTTGTAAAACAGAGGGAGTTAACAATTTCTAGCTTAGAATGACTTATTTGTCCCAGTTTGGGTTCCCTATAAGCAAGCCTTTATAGAAGGATTCCTATGCAAGTAGTTGACTTGAGAGGTGATACCAGGAAGCATTGCCAGGGCGTTGGAGGAGGTGACCCCATTTACTGAACCATGTGGCAGTATTGTCCATAGTTCATCACTTCATAGTTGACCATTTCATAGTTGCCTTTCATTTCTTGAAGTTTTTTTTTTTTTAAAGATTTATGTATTTATGCATACAAGAACTGGAGTACAGGCCAGAGGTGTGTGTGGTGGGGGGATCACCAGAGACAGAGTGGGGAGCAGAACAGGTAGACTGACTGAAGCACACTGCCGAGGGAAGCATCGGGCAAGGCAGGAGAGGTCTGCTGTGCCATGTGGGTCCCCTCCCTGGCCGGCGGCAGGGATCAAACTCATGCTGCAGTGGCTGCGGTTTGCTTCATACTGTGTTGTTTAACCCATTGTGCCACCAGGGAGGCCTCCTCTTGAACTTTTTTTTTAATGGCCTGACTATGTTCTACTTTTCCCCTCTGCCTTTTTGGCATTTGACAAATATTGATGAAATGGATGGAAGGGGGATTGACAAGTACAGGTGGAGAAGCTGCACCCAGGTTGAGGAGGAGTGAAGGAGACAGATGTTTACACCTTTTGTAAAAGAGGCCATGCTGAGCCTTCTTGGATACTGTACCTTTTAATATTCCATGGTCCAAAGCGGATCACAAGGTCCAGTCCAAAGTCAAGAATCAGCCCTTCCTCTGTGGAAATGATCAGGGTAGAAAGGAAATATTTTTGAACAATACTCTAATTTATCACGTAAGAATAGGGACCAGAGAAAAAAAATAAATCAAGGGAATCCATCTAACTTCGTTTTGGGGTTATACAGCATTATTTTGTTTCTTATCCTTAAATTTTACAAGCCCTAACAGGGGTGCTATTGAGTTATTTGGGGTCACTAGTGTGAGCAGATTAGGCAGTGCTGGTAACAAGGTTTGACTGCTTCCTCTTCAGAAGAATTCAGAGAAAACAGGGAATTGCGGAGGTAGTGGGAGGGGGTCACCCAGGTGACAGGGACAATCACTTTGAACACTGAGCCTCCTCATTTCTGCATCACAGGTGTGATTTGAGGAGGCCATGCAACTTCTGCCTATGACCTCAGCCTCCACATTGGCCAAGAGTTGACAGAGAAGTGTCAGAAAAGGGGAAAATATGGAGAATCAATGACTTTTTTAAAAAAAGATTTATTTATTTATGCATACAAGAGCTGGGGTTCAGGCCAGAGTCAGGGGAGGTGAGAGGATTCACCAGAGACAGAGTGGGGAACAGAACAGGCAGACTGACTGAAACACACTACTGAGGGGAGCAGCGGGCGAGGCAGGAGAGGTCTGCTGCGCCATGTGGGTCCCCTCCCTGGCTGGGGATGGAAATCACACTGCTGTGCCGTGGGTGCTTCATAGCACGGCGCTCAACCAGCTGTGCCACTAGGGAGGCCCGGAATGATTACTTTGAAAGTTGGATTTCCTATTTTATCACTCAGGTTCACAAGTTTGTGTATTCTGCATCTTAAGTTTATTAATCAGCATGAGACAGGGAGATAGCACACATTGCTACAATTACAGAAGGCAAGCCAGTAATCATCATTGAAGAGTACAATTGAAAACACATTTTATTTAAATATTTATCTTAGAGAATTGCGGTTTATGAGTTTTCAGTGCTTCCAGCGAGCACAGCGGTTTGGGAGCCAGTGACCTCTCATCTCTGGTTCCTTTGATGACTATTGGAATATGGACACTTCCTTCCCGGACTCCCGCTTCCCCAGTAGTGCCAGGCACGTGGTAATGACTCAATAGGTTGTCATGGAGTGAATAAACTGTAAAATTGGAAGAGAACAGCCCATGGAGATATGAAGGATATGAATGAAATGACATTTAAAAGCATCTTGAATCTTAAGGGTAAAATATCCAGGATTCTCCCCACTTTGAATGGGCTATAAATTAAATGTTATATGATTTTGTGCAATGTAGGGATTGTAAATATTCCCAAATTACATAAATATGCCTCTTCCCCCCTACAACCTCAGGTATAGAATTTTGTGAGCTCTTCAAAATTGAGGATGTTCTGTGCACAGAGGGCTTTGTTTCATGCATTATCTTTTTTATTGACAGCTGGGGTGATGCAGGGCCGATTCCTATGTTAAGAGAGTGTCAGTTACTTAGCTAATTGCATTTATCACCCAGGATTCTTTATCTGTTGATGGCAACTCAGTATTTGGAGTTTTTGTGTGCTGTGCATTTATTTCCCTAGATGCAGTGAATATGGTTTTTATATTTATGTGAAACTGCTAATGTGTTGCTCACTAGATCATGAGCAATGGGCTTCTGACAGCTCTGTTCATTAGTCAGCTTGGGGGAGAAAAATAAAAGAAAACACATTGATATAGAAACAGAGTGTGAGCCAGCAATTACCATCAGAGAGCACAATCGAAGCCACATTTTATTTAAATATTTATCTTGTGAATTGATTCATACAAAACAAGAAGCTGTTTTCTTTCTTTTTTTTTTTTCTTATGAATGACTTTAACACCGAAATTTGAAGAAAATCACAATTTGAGTTGGGCTTGATGTAGTCCACGGCTCGGAGTGTGGAGAGTTAAATAACGTCAATTATTCATTGTGATGTATCATTAAGATTGCTATGTGTGAATGTGTAGAAAGATGATAACACCATGCAGCTGTTCACTTCGGAGTCCCAACTTTGCATAGTCAGGAGAAGAAGGAGAAAATACCTTATAGATAACTTTAGTACCAGTAATACAATAGCAAATACCAGGGCTAAGCATGAATAACTGTGATTCTTGGTGCTTTCTAGGGCCAACCCTGGGAGGTGATTACTGATTTTACTCTCACTTTACAAGTGAGGAAATGGGAGGGAGGCACAATGATATCAAATAAAAAGAACCAGGTCAGGTTCACACCAGAGAGAACTTTTGCAGGCTGCAAGACAGGATTCCTGGGCCCCAACTAAATGACCCAACCCTTGGACAGCCCCAGTTCTTATTTGGCACCTCTTGAAGGGACACGCTGGCTTACATATCAATGGGGACTTCCAGTGATGGCATTCCAGGAATCTTCCATTTAGCTGGCATCCATTTCATTAGCCCATTTAGGAAAATTAATCCAGGAGAGATCTCATAATTTGGGGACACACCATATCACTCCCTCTTTCTCAAAACAGGAATGTGTGCTGTTTGCTGTTACCTGATCTCCTCCTGGTCCCCACCTCCACCCTGGAGAGATCTCATAATAAGGGGACCCACTATATCGCTCCCTCTTTCTCAAAACAGGAGTTTTGCTATCATTTGATCTCCTGGTCCTCAGCTCCACCCTCCCACAGAAGGAAACAACTTCAGCTCATGTTTGTTTGACAAGGAGATCGTGGTCCAGACCTCATTTGCCAATTGCATTATATAGGAATTAGTGTTAATATAGCTATTTACTGGACTATACTTTTTATATCAATTTTATGTCCCTTAACCTCAAGATTATTTACAGTTTGCGAATGCTATAAACATACTAAAATATGTTTGACTAAACAACTTTGCATACTTACTGCTCTTTGGGGACAAATCTCTGGATGTGCCAATGTTTGGTTAAGATTCCTTTTTTTTTTAAGATTTATTTATTTATGCATACAAGAACTGGGGTACAGGCCAGAGAAGTGAGGGGTGAAAGGATTCACCAGGGACAGAGTAGGGAACAGAATAGGCAGATAGTTTGAAGTACACTGCTGAGGGGAGCAGCTGGTGAGGCAGGAGAGGTCTGCTGCGCCATGGGTCACCTCCCTGGCCAGGGGATCAAACTTGTGTTGCAGTGATTGTGGATGCCTCATAGAGCAGCGCTTAACCCCTTGCACTACAAGGGAGGCCCCGGGTTAGGATTCTTTATACATATTATGTATGCCATCCAAAGAGTTAGAACCTACTTAAATTTCAACCATAGTAAATTTCAACCATCTTATATGTGAGTGCCAGCCCTGTTATTCTGTGTAATGCAGTGGTAGAGTGAAGCATAGCACATTCACACATAGCAATCTTAATAATATATCACAATGAATAATTTGACGTTATTTAACTTTCCATACTCTGAGCCATGGGCTGCATCAAGCCAAACTCAAGGCAGGTCATAAAGTGTATGGATTCAGAAACAAGCACCTAAGTGAGTATGTTGTTCATACCACAGTTTTATAATGGAAGCAAAAGAATGGAAAAACAGAAACTTTGGGAGGAAATGTTCAATCAGTTCACCAAGTTGTATGTAGCAAGAAGTGCAATGGAGCAGCAGATAAAGGGGCTCCAAGCACTGTCTTATGTGAGTACATGGGACCAGTGGGAGAAACCTGAAACAAAATTTTCAAGGAAATATAGATCTATTTGTCTCTGGATAAAACTTGACCGTCACATTAGGATTAGAAGTTTGCTTCATAAGCACAAGAAGTCACAGGTAGGAAGTCAGTCTGGTGACCTTAAACAGTAGCGTACTAGTTAAGATGGTTTCAGAGACAAATGGCTAGAAATTGAATTTAAAATTGTTTCAAACTAAGTCAGACCTTATTTGTTCATGTGACTGAGAAAAGGTTTGGACACCGTTGGATCCAGGAGCTCAAAGTCGTTTCTACTCTGCTTTTCTTCGGCTGAGTGCACTCTAGGTTGTAAGCTGGTTCTGATAAGGAAACATGTTATAGCCACTTGTTCCTAGGCCAGTATTCAGTGAGGATTTGTTGGATATTCAGAGAACAAGTTCTTGAGCCAAGACACTCTCTCTCCAGGCAGTTCTAGAAAGTAACTGCCAAATTTTGTCCCTCTACAGAAATGTTGTGAAGTTTCCAAAGCCTCATGATCATAAGACTCACTTAAAATATCAATTCCCAGACCTCTCTCCTGGAGAGCCAGAGTTGTAGGTTTGGTGCGACCCCATAGTCTGTGGCTTTCACTAGAACTACAGGATTCGTGTAATTAGGAGACAAAGGGAAGCCACGGAGGCATATTGCTACCCCTCACCTTTTAATGTGCATAAGTGTCACTGGGGATTTTGTTGAGATACAGATTCTGATGCAGTAGGTCTGAGATGGAGCCCACATTCTTTATTTTTAACCAGCTTCAGGGTGATGTTTATGTTACTGGTCTGGTGGACACATGTTCAGTACCACTGATCTCTAGAACACTGATCTCTAGAGCACTGATCTCTAGAACACTGATCTCTAGAACACTGATCTCTACAGCACTGATCTCTAGAACACTGGGCTCTAGATCACTGATCTCTAGAACACTGATCTCTAGAACACTGATCTCTAGAGCACTGATCTCTAGAACACTGATCTCTAGAACACTGATCTCTAGGCTCTCAATACGAGTCATGTCTGTTTACCAGAAGACATTGCTAATGTTTGGAGGTGTTTTGTTTTTATTTATTTATGCATATAGGAACTGGGGTATAGGATAGAGGTGTGTGTTTGGGGGGGGTGAGAGGATTCACTAGAGACAGAGTGGGGAACAGAATAGGTGGATCTACTGAAATACATTGCTGAGGGGGAGCAGCGGGTAAGACAAGAGAGGTCTGCTGCTCCATGTGGATCACCTCCCTGGCTAGGGATAGCGCTGTGACTTTAACCCCTGCTCCACCAGGGAGACACTGGAGGTATTTTTGATTACCCCAACTACTGGCATCTAGTGGGTAGAGGGCAATGATGTTATTGCTAAAAATCCTACTGTGTGAATTGCAGCTGCCCACATCATAGGATTATCCAGTACTGAGTGCAACATCATTGCTGGTGAGAAAGCCTCCTGAAGATTCTCTCTGTGTAGTACTGAGTGTATTTGATTAAGTACAGGTTGTATTAGCTGCCACTATAGTGTAGTCTGGTCACGGCTGATGGTCCTCTCCTGATTCCTTGTTTGGATTTTAGCTATTGTTGGAGCACTTTAATCACATACTAGCCAGTGTGATCACTTTTTTAAAAAAAGATTGATTTATTTATACATATAAGAGTTGGGATACAGGTCAGAGGTGAGGGGACTGAGAGGATTCACCAGAGACAGAGTGGGGAGCAGAACAGGCAGATTGACTGAAACACACTGCTGAGGGGAGCAGCAGGTGAGGCAGGAGAGGTCTGCTGCACCATGCGGGTTCCCTCCCTGGCCGGGGATCGAACTCGTGCTGCTGTGCCGTGGATGCTTCACAGTGCGGAGCTCAGCCTGCTGTGCCACCAGAGAGGCCGGTGTGATCACTTCTTGAGATGTGTCTGTTCGAGACTCTGTTCAAGTACACCACACAGTGTGCGAGGCAGCTACTATCATCATCCCATTTTCTAGAGGTGAAGTCTGAGTCATCAAGAAGTTATGCAGGTCTCTTGTCATTTCTGTAGCTGTAGAGGAAAAAAACCACAGTAATTGTAAAATCATTGATTTTTTAAAAAATAGCATGTTGGTGTAGGACAAAAGTCTTTAGAAGGAACAAAAGAGCATATAGTAAAAAATCATTCCCTGTTCTTTCCTTCGCTTGTCTTTCCTGAAGGCTATGCTTATTCTCAGTTTCTTGGATATTCTTTCAGAAAGAGTCTCTGTATTAAAAGATAGAGAAAGGAAAGAGAAATGGATAGATTTCCACAAAGTGGATATTCTTCTATATTAGTTTTCTAAGGTTGCCATAACAAATCACCACAATGTAGGTGGCTTGAAACCACAGACATTTATTTTCTCACTACTTTGGAGGCTGGAAGTTGAAATCCAGTTGTTGGCAGGATTGGTTCTCTTTTGGAGGCTCTCAGGGAGAATCTGTTACTGCCTCACTCCTAGCTTTTGGGGTTGCCAAGCAGCCCTTAGCTTGTGAATGTATCACTCCAATCTTTGCCTCCGTCTTCATGTGGCATTCTAAGTTTTCTAGATTTCCCTTAGTTTATAAGGATACCAGTCATTGGAGTAGGGTCCACTCTAATTCAGTAGGACCTGTTTTAATTTCACTACTTCTGCAAGTGAGGGCACATTCAAAGATACCAGGGGTAAGGACTTTGACCTATTAACATCTTGGAGATCCCAATTTAATCTACAAAAGTCAACTAACTTTGCTTTGTTTCTCACCTTTTTCACTTATTAACATGTCTTGATTGTTACTTCATATCTCGACACAGAAAGCTGCCTTTCCCATGACTGTATAAGATTCCACACACACCATAGTTATTTTACCATCCCTCTCTCAATGAATGTTTAGGTTTTGCCAACCTTCTGCTATTTTCTACTCACTTCAATTTGTCCTTTCTTCATTTTTAGAGACTAATCAAGGAACATAGGAAAATAAATTATTCTCCATATATTTAGGTGCCTAGATTCCTAGTAAGGAATGACCTGTAAGAACTTACTTATCCAGAAATTTCTTTTGGTTTCCTGTATGGATAAGCACAGTTTTATAAACATTTATTGAGCAATGACTATAGGGGTTCTCTACCCTAGTATCCATGTAGTTGAGGAATTACTTAAAAATACAGATTGTGGGACCCCACTCCAAACTATCTCCCAAAAAAGTGTGACCCCAGAGGCTATTTTAAAGAAACTTCCCAGTGGTTCTAATAAATAATTAAGATTGAGACTTCCCCCCCCCAGATGGTATACCTTGAACTGTGCTGAGTGTTATGAAAGGATCATAAAGAGAGTCCAGATCCTGGACTGTCCTCAAGGAACTAGGGGTCTCTAAGAGAAACAGACCTGTGGGATCTAAATCACATGAGGAACCATGAACACAGCCCAGGTGGGCTGTGAGGGACAGAGGTAACTAACTCCTCAGTTGAAAGTTAGAAGTTACATAGCCATAGCTGAGCCAACAAGTAGCAGAAGGACAATCTAGACAGAAGGCACGGCCTAAGCAAAGGCACAGAGCAGAAGATGGGGTGATGTGTGTGGGAGAATCGCCAGCCTCTGGGCGTTGTTGAAACACAGGCGTAGAGGTGGGCAGGGAAGAAGTGAGTCCAGGTAAGGTGGCCAATGTTACATCACAGTGTTTTCAGTGTCCCTTTCATCCTCTCATGCCTCAAATTAATAGCACACTGATCAATACTTTGTCCGCAAGGTCCCCTTAGGTAAACTTGCTCACCAACAGAGCAAGCCTTGAAGGCTGACCGGGCTGATGGAGTGTCTCTCAGACTCATTCTTGGCATCCTGAGACCTGGAACCAAGATGGTGACAAAGAAGAGTCCCCAGGACCCAGAGACAATAAGTGTTAGTGCAAAAACAACTTGGTTGCCACCAAGAAGAGAAAAGGAACAAACGTGGGAACAGCGTTCCTTACAATCCCATCCTTGTATTTTAACAAAACTGATGATGCAAAACTTGGGAAGAGGCTGGGGGAAGGTGAGAAGAAATCTGAACCATGGCTATATGGAGGCTGGCCATCTGGAGCCGAGTCTGCTCATCAAACAATCCCTAATTGTTTTTAATAAGGTGCCTAAGTTGTGTTTGGCTTCCTCTGCTTCATGCAGTCTCCCTGTTGAGACTGTTTTTTATTTTCTTATGAAACAATAAGGCCAATATAATTAAAAGGCAGTGAACATATTCACCTTCCAGTGACTAGGGCAGGTAATTACTAGCTCCTTCTTGGAGAAAGGATTGTTGTTTTTCTTTGTTATGTTGCAATTTTAATAAAGAAGGAAACAGCAGTGGTAGAAGCATACTGGTGAAGTTCCAGTCTTTGTTTTCCCTTCTGTTTGCGAAAGGAACTCTTGGGGTCTAGAAGCAGTGAATACAGAAACATGTCTGTTTGGCTCCCCTTGGATCCCAACACGATCCTTGGCACTCACGGGACTTGCCATAAATAATCGTTGGCTGACTGACAGCAAGAGAAGGAAAGACCAAGGTGTTCTTGGATTACCAATTCTGCACAAGGCCCCATGGAAGGGTTACCACAAATGTTGTCCCTTTAAACTATCTCCAAAATCCTGTAGCTGGATATATTTTATAAGTGACCAGGATTGGCAATTGGTGAACAAAAAATCAAGACTGTTGGGTGGCCCGGGACAGCATGTCCAGTGCTTGTGTTACAGGTAAAGAAATACAGGGATGATAGAGAAATCTTATTAATTTTCAGAGACACAGAGGAGCAGTATAACTGGCAGAGATGGAAAAGTGATATTTCCAGATCTAGGAAGAGATGCAAAACAAATAAACATGTGATAAAATAATCTCACTGGACAAATGAAAAGGGTAAGAAGGAATCCTCTCGTCTAGGACTTGGGTCTTGGAAATTTTCCTGAGGCTGCTACTTCCTGAACGCATAGAGTCTGTCAGATAATGAGTGAAAAGCTTCGAATGTGTGAGAATATTCACAGCTTCTGAGCATCCTGATATATGTTCTAGAAGCCCCATTTCACTGATGAGGAAACAAATCTGGGAGTCTGAGAAACTGGCCACAACAAAGTCATGATTTGAACTCAAGTCGGATTTTCCTTAGTATATTTTTAGCCACTTTACCCACTTCAACTCAGACACAGGCAAAGTGGTTCCTGATAACTGATCTGGGCTTCCATCTCATCATGTCCCTATTTTCAATATAAAAACTAACCTCATTTGTCATAAATAAAAGCAAAATATCTACATATGCACTTATTCTTTCAACAATATATCTTTCTAGTGCTACAAGATGAATGGTACTTGGACCTGTGAATACAATTTAGTAGCTGGGCTAAGGAGAGAGGCATAAAGATCCAAGTCATGTGCCAATCATTATGCAACTGGTAATAGTATGTTCCTGTGTGACTGCTGTGGGGTCCCCGGTGTGCCACACTTTCCAATACAGAGAAGCATCCGTTCAGGCGAGGGAGCCAAGGCCTTTCCCCTAGTATTATGAAGACTTGATGAATGTTTTTGAGTGGAGACTGGAAGTTTCCATCATCCTCAGATGGAGAAGATGACAAGGCCACAAGGAAGAGGGTAAGATTATACTGAGAGGGCTATAGGCAAGAGTTTGCTACCAGAAGGGAAGAATCAGGAAAGGTTGGCCAAGGTGACACACGCCATGTTACAATAGGCTTTGAGTATCAGGTTAAGGAGATTTGGACTTAAGAAGTGATGACAAGTTATGGATGTCTGTAAGCATCTTTTCTAGGAACCCAAAGGAAAGGAGCTTGGGATTATGTAGTGAATTTGGTGAACTGCGCATGGTCAAGTATCAGAGGAAGCCTCCTAGGTCCTGTACTTGTGGGGACTGCTTCACGCCAGTGACAGGACCTCACCCCATAACGGAATTATCTGGTTATGGTAAATGACCCTATGCTTAAGGGGATTAATCTGGTTATTAAGAGTCTTGAAGAAGTTTGGTGGCTGAAAATAGGACTGAATTGAAAACTTCAGCCAGCTGTGGGCTTTCGGTCACTACCTTTTGACACCTCTCTCCCTTCTGCAGTCTTCTTAAGTGGCTCCCTGCCCCAACCCTGTCCTTTTTCTTTCACTTTAGCAGTCAGTATCTTAACACAGACACCTTAACAAAACCTGACAGGTTCTTGAGTCACCTGTGAACCAATCTCTCGGTCAAAGAGATGCAGAGCTCTGTAGAGGCAGACCTGAATTCCAGTCCCACTCTTGGGGGTGGAGGTTAAGTCAACCCCATTTGGAACTTGAGGACTGAGAATAGGAAGGAATAGTTCCTTAGGGAAAAGGCCATGGTATTGTCAGCAGAAGGAAGAGGAGGGCGGACTGGCAGACAGAAATAACAGATGTCCTCTACAACACCTTGGTAAGACTGGGCAGAAGCATGGCTGGGAACGCATAGTAAGGATGTAAATTCTCTATGGGCCGAGGATCAGAGGTGACTTCCTTGCTCCCTCATGTTCTGCTTGCTGGGCCCAGGTGGTGGAGCTCACAGTGGGTTTAGCTAAGAGGAGTCTTCAGGAAGAGGGAATACAGGTAGCTGAATAGATGGGGGAAGGGGAAAGAGGATTGCAGGAAGGAGTCCTGGTTTCCCTCAGCATTTAGGAGCTAAAAGCGAGAGTAAGCAGTTGATGTATTTGTTTCTCTAGTGTTGAGCCTGCAGTTGCCAAATCAAGGTTAAATTTGCATGCCCAGTTTTCCATGCACAATGTTGTTCCCATGCAAATAAGAGTTGCTACAAACACACATCTGCCCAAGTTATGAATAAATCCTTTATTTGAGACAGTCTGCTCACTTAGGAACAGTCAGGCCTTCTAAAGGATACACTGATTAGGGAAGCATGGGGGAGGGGTTGTTTTTGTTTGGCCCAGGGTATCTTTGGTTCCTAGGGACTGGCTTTGGGGTGAAGATCTCCTTTTCAGCTTTGAAAGAATCTGCGTCTTCTTGATAGAAAATGGATCCTGGTGGGGCGTTCTTCCTGAAGGTAGACTGGAAGTCATCACCAAGGCTCTAGAACCATTTGTATTGCATTTCCCTCTTGATCCATGTCAAGCCCAACCCTGCAGATGCTTATAGAGATTCTGGGGAGCTTTCTTTCTAAACATAACACCAAAGCCCAGGCCTCCTCTCAAGAGATTATGATTCAGTTGGTCTGAAGTGAAGCCCAGACTTGAGTTTTGTTTTCTTGTTTCAAGTTTCTCAAGTGATTCTAAAATGCAGATAGTCTGAGAGTTGCTATTCTCCCTGGAGTTTATGTGTTTGCTCCTCCTGAATCTTATCTCAACACAACTGTGCATCCGTGGAGGTAAGTGCTACCAATATTCTTCTATCCCTGTCTTTTTTATTCCCTATCCTCATGCCTCACCCTTTCTTTGGCTGTCATTAAATGAAGTACCTTGGTTAGACCAGCCCTGTCTTGACTTCAGTCCCCTGCTCTGTAAAAGTGATGTGTCTGGGCTACAAAATTCCTCTTGGTTGTAAGCTTCCTCTCTGCATGTAAAAATTTCCTGAGATTTGAATTTTTAAAATGTAACCAACCCCTTTGCAGGATCCCAAGAAACTTCCTAGGTTGAACTAGTGGACACTCTAGTATATAAATCCAAACTCATGCCTTAGGTCAGAAGTTCTCAGCTAGGAGTGATTCTGCCCCCAGGCTCGCTTGACAACATCTGGAGCTGTTTGAGATTATCACCATGTCGGTGCTGTGGGTAACTACTGGGTAAGGGGTGCTGCTAAACATTGTACAACACATAACATAGCCTCCTAACAAAGAATTATCTGATTCAAATGTCAAGACAGTCAGCTTGAGAAATCTTGCCCCTGGGTGTTCCAGGCACCCACTGTTGGAAACCCTTCTCAGCTTGATGTGTATCCCAATCCCATCCTGTACAACTGCAACCTGCTTAGTTCAGGAGGGAAGCTACTAGAAATTGTTTTTTGTGATATTCATGGACTAGCTATCTATTTTCTGGTTTTTCATTTTTACTTTCCCTTAATATATGAACCACTTTCTATACTGTGACACATGGTTACGAAAGCTTTTTTTTCCCTTTTTCCCTCTTGTGTTTCTTCAAGCCACACCAGTTTGAAGTGGGGGCGAGAGGGACATCTGTTTGGGCCTGAGCCTCTGGAGGAGGCCCTAAAAATGTCTTGGGAATAGCTGAGTTGGAGACCAAAGAGGCGGCTATGTGTGAAGGCCCTGGGCAGCCCTCTCAGCTCCAGAAAGATGATGCTAAAAGAAGTGTTAAATGCACCCATCTTGTGTTTATATTATTCTTATTTCATAAAGGGAGAAAAAATTAAACTAAGAGGTACTAACCAGCATTTAGGAGTTTGGAGAGTTAGATGTGATTTTTCAGAGCCAATTGGCCAACCGATGACTCGGCCATCTATGAGATGAACACAATGTGCAGGTGGAATGATGGTGTTTGAATTATCAGAATATTTGTTTGAGTCAAGTTCCTCCCATTTTCCCTGGATCATGAAATGTTTGTGCATTACTTCTCTTGAGTTTGACTTGCCAAACTGGGAAAAGAAGGAAGGAGAGAGGCCTCCCTGGTGGCATAGGAGTTAAAGTCTCAGCACTATCAAGCTATCACCAATCACTGCAGCATGAGTTCAATCTCCAGCCAGGGAGGGGACCCACATGGCTCAGCAGACCTTTCCTGCTGCTCCCCTCAGCAGTGTATTTCAGTAGATCCACCTGCTCTGCTCCCTGCTCTGTCTCTGGTGAAACTACCCCAATCCCCCCCACCCCACACACACCTCTGGCCTACATCCCAGTTGTTGTATGCATAAATAAATATAAATCTTTTTTTTTTTAAAGGAAGCAGAAAACCAAATGATACAGAAGGCTAGGCCTACCAATGACCCACTTTCCAGTCTGTGATTTTAAAGTGTTATATCTGTTAAAAAAAAAAAAAAGATGGTGCTGTCTTGACTTTGGTTTAAATACACTTTGGAGAGATTATATGAAGTAAAGAGGTTTTATCTAATGGAAAAATAGAAGCACCTTGGAATTGTGACTGTTCAAGGAAAAAAATTAGGCTTTTCTAATAAGAAGTATATATGCTAAATCAAGCTCTCTGTGGAAAGCTTGTTAAATAAATGTAAAAATTTGAAGAACTCTAGAAGGAATATAATTGCCATGAACCATTTTGAAATCAAGACAAACCAGTGAGAATCATTTTGTGATTTTTAGGGTAATGTACGTACCCAATCGTTGCATTGAAAGACACCTTTGTGGAACTGCTGTTATGGAGGAAGGAAAGGGAAGTTTGGCCAGAAACACCAAAGCCTGTCAAGGCTTAGGTCACTCAAGGTGAATGAGCAGTGATTCTAATTTATTGTTTACATGAAACAACCAACCACGCAAGACCTCTGTGCTCTCCTGCCTGACAGATCACAAAGGCAACAAGCCAGTTTGTCCATCTCAAGAGGCACTGGCTTTACCAATGGGTTTCTTTATATGAGTTCTCTTAACCAGCATTTTCTGAGTCAAACACTTCATTGGTGTATTTGCTCTGATGAGTCTGCATAAGCAAATGACTTATCCCCTACTGGTGGCAGTTTTTACTCAAGTATTTGGGGCAGAGTTCTGCAAAAGACATCTAGCAAGAAGTAGTATTTTCTTTTTAAGAAGATTGAGAAAAAAAAGTTAAAGGGAGCAAGAGGACATAGATGGGCAATTCAAATTTGATGAGTCAGTGGGTGACTAGGACAAGTCAGTTAAAGTGTAGGGTGGGTCAGAGACACACTCTTAAAAAATCAGATTAAGCAACCTCCCTGGTGGTGCAGGGGGTTAGGCACCACACTATGAAGCAGCCACAGCCACTGCAGCAGGAGTTTGATCCCAGATCAGGGAGCTGACCCACATGGCACAGCAGACCTCTCCTGTCTCACCCACTGTTCCCCTCAGCAGTGTATTTCAGTCGATCTACCTGTTCTGTTCTCTGCTCTGTCTCTGGTGAGTTCTCTCACCCCCCCCCCACCTCTGGCCTGTACCCCAGTTCTTGTATGCATAAATAAAGAAATCTTTAAAAAAAAAGAAATCAGATTAAAACTTACTTGGGAGGTTTCGAAGCTAACCTTTAAAATCAGACTGGTCTGACTTCAAGTTCCCACTTTGGCAAATATCAATCTTTTGGAAATTCAGTTTCCTCACCCGCAAACCAGGAATAACAGGAGGATGAATTTCATGGTGCTGTGAGGGTTAGGTAGGAAAATGCACATAAACCCCCAGCATGTGCTTGTTTCGTTGTAGATGCTCATGAATGAGAGCCATGTTGCTGCTATATACATTTTTAAATATAAAATACTCCAAGATGTCATTGATGTGTATGTCATGTAGGATTTTGCCTACTTTTTCTTCTAGATATTTTATGGTTTCAGGTCTTATGTATAAGTCCTTAATCCATTTTGAGTTGATTTTTGTGGATGGTGAAAGGCAGTATTCTAGTTTCATTCTTTTGCATGTAGCAGTCCAACTTGCCCAGCACCACTTATTGAACAAGCTGTCTTTATTCCATTGTATGTTCTTTGCTCCTTTGTCAAAGATTAGTTGTTCATAAGTTTGTGGGTTTGTTT
>JAGFMF010011868.1:2784657-2806345 GCA_019455555.1 Galemys pyrenaicus | reverse complement strand
GGGAGGGGGAGGGTTGAGGGAAGATGGGAGCACGAGGGACTGAGGTGATGGTGCACTGGTGAGATGGTGATGGGGAATACATGGGGATTAAAATTGATGTCAAATATATGTAAATTAATAAAAAAAAGATTAAAAAAAGACAAAAAATTAATAAAAAATAAATATAAAATACTACTATTGGTGATATCACCTATTATTTTTTCTATAATTCAGTCATTTATTCAGCAATTATTTTTTATTCTTTATATATATTTGACATCAATTGTGGTCCCCATGGATTTCCCACCACCATTTCATCAGTGCACCATCACCTCAGTTTCTTGTGCTCTTTTTGCCCTCAACCTATTCCCTCTGCCCCCCAGAAAGTGTCCCCAATTTGTCCTTGTCTTTTTGTTTTTGTTATTTTTTAAATTATTGTTGTTATTCTTTTCCTTGGCCGCTTATTTGGTTCCCTTATATTATTTTAATAGTATTTTTGCTAGGAAGAAGAATGGTCTTCCCTCCCCCCAAACATGTCCACACCCTAACCCCAGAACCTGTAAATATATCTCCTCACCCCGCAAAGTGAACTTTGCAGAGATGATTAAGACTGTGGACCTGGAGCTAGAGAGATTGTCCTTGTGGGACAGTTTAATCACATGCATTCTTTTAGCAAAAAACCTTTCCTAGATAAGATGAGAGAAAGATGTGACAGCAGAGAAAAGGTCAGAGAGATTGGAGGTTGTCAGTGCTGAAGATGGAGGAGAGAGCACAGCCTCTAGAAACAAGGAAAGGGGTTTCTCCCTGGGGCCTCCATGTGGGGACACCTCAGTTTTATTTAAGTAAAAGTTGTGTTTGACTTCTAATCACAGAATAAATGTAAATTTATGGTTTGTTTTATTTTTAAGTGTTTCTTTTATTTGTGCATATAAGAACTGGCATGTAGATCACAGGTGTGGGGTGTGAGAGGATTCACCAGAGACAGAGTGGGGAGCAGAAGAGGTCCACTAAGTCATGGGGGTTAACTCCCCGGCCGGGGATTGAACTCATGCTACAGTGGCTGCAGATAGCTTCATAGTGCTAAGACTTAACACCTTGCTCCATCAGAGAGGCCCAAATTCATGGACTTTGTTGCAACAGCAATAACAAACAAATAAACTGAATAATGTTACATTTTTGTCTACTTTTTACTAAAGTACCTAGAATTCAATAGAAAAGACAATTGCTGAAAAAGCAAACCAGGCTTAGAAAGAATTTGCAAATATAATAAATACAGTATAGCATTTTTAAGAACTCAGGAAAGAGATATTTTACTGATTTTTTTATATTAAAGCTTGTAAACTTATAAAATTACAAACATTATAAATGTAGAGACATTTCTCCATCACTTATAAGTAATAATTGTTAACTTTTCCCATATTTGTTACTTTCCTTTTCTTTATCTTTTTTTCTTTTATTTTTAAAGTGTTTTAAAATAAATTACAGTGAGTCTATCATAGCCTTAACGACTTCACTAGGTATTCCTGAAAACTACATAACCACAATACTATCCAAAGTAATAGAATTGATATTCACTCTCTGATATTACCTAACACCTAGTCATACTTAAATTTCTCAAATGTCCCCCTAAATTCTTTAATAGCCAGTTTGGTCTGCATTGTTGTAGGTTATTATGTCTCCTGAGTTTCCTTAATCCAGGACATCCACCCCACCCCCATCACACCCCACTGTTTCATCTCATTGCACTGACTGCTGAAGAGAGGGTTCAAGTCTGTGCAGATGATCTCACAGTCAGGATTAGTCTGCTTTAATTCTGCTTGGTCACAATTTCTCCAGAAACAGCGCAAAGGAAAACTATTATGCTCCAACTTGAGATTTTTTTCTGACTCTACACAATTTTCACTCCTTTCAATTATGTACTTATTCTTCAAAACAAACCATTAGTGTTTATTGAATACTCACTCTGCTCCTTCTCTGAGCAGCTGCATTGAAGAGATTCACATTCCAGTTCCTGTAATAAGTAACAGGGTCTTAAAGGAGGACATTTCTATGTTTGCCTGAAGCGTCCTTGGAAACATCAAACAAAAGTTCTAGAATCATTTTTCTTATCAAAGAACATCTAGAAATGGGCCTCCCTGGTGACTCAGGGGTAAAAGTGTCTGTGCTATTAAGCTATTGCCAGCCACTGCAGCCTGAGTTTAATCCCCAGCAAGGCAGCTAACCCACATGGCACAGCAGACCCTTTCCTGTCTCTCCCGCTGCTCCCCTCAGCAGTGTACTTCAGTGGATCTGCCTGTTCTGCTCTGTCTCTGGTGAGTCCTCTCACCCCCAGTGCCCCCATACCTTTTGCCTACACACCAGTTCCTGTATGCATAAATAAGTAAATAAATATTTTTTGAAAAAATCTGTAAGAGAAAATGTATTGGATAACAAAGTTGGAATGTACATATTATTGTTTGTATGACTCTAGTAAGCTTAGCAACCACATCTTTATAGAGCTTGTATTAAGTGCCAGATGCTTGACTTACAATACTGGATCCTCATGTAAAATCTGCACACAAGAATTCATTATCTCAAGGTATCATCAGTCCCTTAATAATGTTACCATTTAACTGATGATGCAGCTGTCGCTCAGAATGATCAAACCTCTCCTCATGCTTCATACCTCCCAGTGGCAGAGCAGGCAAGCCTAACACAGGAGTGGCTCCATTGGTTTTTTTTTTTAAAGATTTATTTATTTATGCATACAAGAGCTGGGGTGGAGGCCAGAGGTGAGGGTGGTGGTGGTGAGAGGACTCACCAGAGACAGAGTGGGAGCAGAACAGTTGGATCTACTGAAATACACTGCTGAAGGCAGCAGAGGGTGAGACAGGAGAGGTCTGCTGTGCCATGTGTATCCCCTCCCTGGCTGGAGATTGAACTCATGCTGCAATGGCTCTTGATAGCTTCATAGTGCTGAGACTTAATCCCTTGCTCCACTGGGGTGTGGTGGGGGTTCCCAGGGAGGGGGAGAATTGTGGGGTGGATCCTCCTTTGAATGCCTGAAGTCCTTTCAGGAAACCACTTTCCTGCTTTTATGACTTAGTATTCAAAAGGATAATTCCATTTTTTGATTGTAAAAAAAGCCAGGATTTTGTTTTGTGTTTTAGTGGTCTGTAGTGTTGCTATGTGATTCAGAAAGGCCAGTGAAAGATGTTTCAGTCTTTTCCTTCTTCATTCATTTAATAAAGATGGCCAGACAACCTGTAGGAAAAGAGCAATGATCCTAAAAGAGTCTATCTAATTAAGAAACAAGGTGTGTTGATGAAGATATGGAAGTGAGGACAATGGTGTACACTATTGTGGGGATGTAAATTGGTGTAGCCATTATGGAAAGCAGGATGCAGATTCCTGAATAATTAAAAATTAGAGTTTCCATACAATCCAGTTATCCCACTTCTGGCTGTTTACCCAAATAATAAAAAAAACAGTAATTTGAAGAGATCTATGCACCACCATTTTCATTGTAACATTATTTACAATAGCCAAAATCTGCAAACCATCTGAGTTCCCATTGAGAGATGACTGGATTAAGAAGTTGTGGTATGTGTACACACTGGAATACTACTTAGCTGTTAAAAAGGATGAAATTCTGCCAATTCCAACAACACAGATAGAGTTTCAGGGCATTATGTTTATGAACTAAGTCAGATGAAGATAAACACCCTATGATTTTACTCATACGTGGTACATAAACCAAACAAATGAACAAACTAAATAAAACATAAATAAACTTAGCTGATAAGACTAACTTAGTAGTCACCAGAAAGGAAGGGGAGAAAAAGTGGATTAGTCAAGTAAAGGGTATCAATCAGGTGATGAAGTATGGAATTGGACTTTTGCTGGTGAACATAATGTAGTATATATAGACATTGATTTCATAATGATGTTCACCTGAAATATATATAATGTTAGCACAATCAATAAAACTTTTAAAATTTATCTTCTTACATCATTGTTAATTTTTGTATAGTATTTAATTTCTCCTCTTAAGTGTAGTTTTGTTACAGGACAGGGAGAGGGGCATCCAAAGAACTCCTAAACCTGAGCACTTTAAATAGGTCCTGCCATCCACCATATGAGGACAATACGTATAAGACCTTTAATGGAAAGGAACTTTAATATAATTAGTGGCAATACAGAAAAGACAAAGAATATAGTTTCCAAACCTAGTACCTGAAGTTATCCATCCCCTTGTGGGTAAATATCCAGTCAAACAGGATTGACCCAAAGCAAGGCCCAAAAGCCTGCCACAAGTTTAAAGCACCTTCCAGTGGGGACCTATAGAAAAGGGTGAGAAACAGCCAGACAAGTCTGGGAGGAAAAGATCAAAATCAAAATCAAGATGAAAGCTACAATTGTTAACCTCCCCATGGGTATTTCACCCAGTCCAGGACCAAGAAGCAAACATAGTTTCTCCATATGTCTCTGCTCCTTGTGCCTCCTTCCAGTCTTCTTGCTTTCCATCCTGCTTCCTTTCTTCTCCAGTCTCCACTCCAGCTTCTTCTCCTCCTTGATCAGTTCTACCCTTCCTTGGGTGGGGCAGGGAACCTAGAACTTCCCCTTTTCCTGGGGACCACCCTGTTGCAGTTTGCCTGTTTCTCCTACCATCACATTACTTGTGATCCATCACCACAGTCCCTGTGCTCTGCCCTCCCCTGTTGTAACCCTCCCCTCTTCCCTTCTTCTAGCTATATGCGTCAGATCTATAGTCAGCTTGAAAATTCTTTTTTTGACCCTTTGTTTGATTTTTCTGTATGCTACATGTAAATAAAGCCATCTGATATTTATCTTTTTCCTTCTGACTTATTCCACTTAGCATAATCCCATCCAGCTCCATTCATGTAGCTGCAAATGGAGTTTATCTTTTTTGATTCCTGAGTAGTATTCCATTCTGTATATTTGATTTTGATCCAATCATCTACTCTTGGAGAATTTAGGTTGTTTCCATATCTTAGCTATGCTTCAATACTTTCTTTTAAAATCCCAAAGCAAGAGATCAACAAACTCTTGGTGTGAGAGACCAGATAGCGAATATTTTGGAATTTGTGGACCATCTGGTCTTTGTCATAGTCATACTCTGCCTTTGTTGTGTGAAAGCAGCAGAAGACAATGTGTAAGTGAAAAGGAGTGGTTCTGTTTTAATAAGACTTTATTTACAAAAATGGCTACATTTGGCCTGTGGGCTGTGGTTTTCTAAACCTTGCCCTAAAGCAAAGATAGCAAAGTGGTAGCAAGTAAGACTAACTAGGTGAAAGATGTCTGTGATCAACTTGCACAATGTTAATCCTTTTAAAAAGCTAAAAGTCAACTTTAAAAACTCAGAAAGTTTCATACAAGAAGCTAGATGTTTCTGGTTTTGTTAACACATGGAAAGACCCACAATGGGAAGGAGTTGGGCAGCTGTTTCTTTCAATCAGTCTGTTCAGCATGCCATAGTCCTTACCCTTCTCTGATGCCAAATGTTTGTTGTCCTTGACAACAAACCTGTTAACCCAGCTTTGTTCTCATTGTTCTCCTCTGCCTGGTCTCATTTTCAACTACTGTCACAATGGGAAAAGATAAAGAAAGATGTTTGATTGATGGTAAAAAGGGTCTTTTCATAAGCAGTCCTGGGAAGTAAAGGTAGAATGGTAAAATCTGGCTGTGATTTATGCTTGATTTTTTTAAGTACAATGACTTATCTATTATCAGACTGAGAAGGGTAATTTGCATGTATCATAGCTTCCCTTGGAAGATGCAAATCACTTACCCATTTGACACTAAAGTGATGTGAACAGGACTGGCTCTAGGCAGAAGTGTAGCATGTCAAGGTGACTTTGCACTGCCTCTAGCCAACCTTTTACTCTAGTTACCTCCTCCCCACCCTAATAGCTCAGTATCCTTACTCTTAATCCTTGTTCACCCACCTTGGTGTAACTGGTTTTTTTCCTGTTTTTAATGATCTTTCTCTAAATTTAAATGACACCGTTAGAGAAAGAATTTTTACTGGAAGGTGTATAATAATATCATTCATACTAAGAGAGACAAGACTTAAATCATTTCCTGTTGCCTCTGTCCAAGGATTTTAGCATTTTAATTCAAAGGAGAAACTTGAAGTTTATTGGATGCATAATTGTGGCTCTTGGGACTTCAGAGAGAGGTTCAGGACTCTTTGATGGGAATGTTAGAGCCTTTCCAATAAATGAAATCCTACTACCAATGGGTAACTGCCCTTCCCTAAGGATATCCCTATGTGGATCCCTGAGCCAAAACTTAGAGCCATATTTGACCAGTGTAGATTAATTATATTATATCTGAACTGGGGTCTTTGTCAATGTTTCCTTGACCTGTAGGGAGAGTAAAAACTTTAGTTTTCTGATCTGCAAAGTAGAGCGTTCAGGTGAGATATGGCAGGAGAGTGTTTAGGTACTTGAGCTGCTCAGCTGCAGTCATGTGCCATCACCAGCTTTCCCTGAAAATCCCACCAGCTTTTTATCACAGACCTCCCAGCCGGCAGTGCCAATTCATCAGAGTCATCAACTGTGGTGAAGTCAATATTACATTCCCATGAGATAAAAATAAAGGCCCCTCTCTGCTTTTACATTCCGTGAGTTCAAGAACCCTCTGTGAGTCATATTGAATATTCAGCAGGCAAAGAACATATTCAGTGGCTGTGGGGCTCCTTTTGGAGACGGAAGAAGTCAGAGTGATGCTTTTCCCGGAACAAAGAAGAAGAATCTCTCATCTCAGACAGGCTCACATCAGAATGAAGTGGTCATGTCATTTGGATGGGGGGTGCACGCAAGGTGGGCACCTTTAAGACTATCTTTCTGACATCACAAACCAACAATTTTTGAAAATTTTGCAGAAACAGACTGAAGAACTAATTTATATTTGGAGTTCTTTTTAAGGCTATTGTGAATCGTGTACAATAAATAGAAAAGTCTTTAAGTACTGCAGGTAGCTGCTTGATGCATGCTATGGATTTCAGGGTGAGTAGTGAGGACAGGAGGAGTCTGCAACAGAGCAGATATCTGTGGGTAACAACTGAGCTGGAACCTGACAGCTTGTGGCTTCCAATCCTGTATCTCTGGTCCACACGTTTTTCCTTAGAGTCACAAAATTACCCTGCACAGAAGACCTTTCAGATATTGAAAGTACTGAGAACATCTGAAGAAAAGAAATTCCCAGCCATGTTCAGATTTCTCCTAGAATACATTTGCAGCAATTACTAGATCATGTCACTTTGTGCTCAGAACCCTCAAAAGCTCTGTCTCTGTCAGAGTAACTCCAGAGGCTTCCCATAGCTCAAGAAATACCACATGACTTAGCCCTATTTCCTTTCTCATCTCTTTCTACACTTCTTATTCCTTTGGCTTCAGCTATACTAACTTCTTGACTATACCTACCTCAGGGCCTTTGTACATGCTGTTCTCTGAACTTAGAACCCTTTTCCCCCAGGGATTTTGAGGACTTGTTTCCTTGACTACTTTAATGACACCTTCTCTGACTACCCCAGCCAAATACATTTGTTTCCCTCCCACCTCTATTTTTTCTCTTTATCACATCACTTTGCATCATAATAGATTTTTTCTTTGTTTTATTCATTCTCTGGTAAAATATAAGCTTCATTAGTGCAGAATTTTTTAAAAAATTATGATTCACTGCTCTATTTTTAGCAGCTAGAACAGTGACTGACACATAATAGGAGGCCAATAAATATTTTTAGAATGAATGGGTGATTTCTAAGCCTGCTGGATCTTTTTCACTGATTTTTATAAACTTTTTTTTTTTTTTTAGTTGCAAGCAACAGAAACCCAATTCACCACTTTTAAACAAAAGTAGATATTCATGGACTCTTATAACCAAGCCAGGCTAAAGGCATATTGCCTTGATTATTCTTCCATGGAGGGGCATTCTCTATGGGACATGGAATATATTTGCCAGTAACTCTTAAGATTACATCCTTAGAGTTTTTATCTTGAGGGAATAAAGAGGTCATCTTCCAACTAAAAATCGATAGTATAGGTTGTTGTGGCCAGGACCAGTGAGTGTATCCTTGGACCAATCCTTGTGGCCAGAGAAGCATGAAAGAAGATGATGAGCCCAGACTGAGTCAATGGATTCATCTTACAGCCTGGAGGTTAGAACTGGTTAAAAAAGAGAAGGGGAAAAAGGGGGTGACTTAGATGTGGTTACTAGAGAATTGTGATTTGGTTACACGGACCCCTGAACAACCCAACACAGCCTTCCAGAAATGGACTGGAGAGTATATTCTTCACATACATGGTCTCCAAAGTATGGTATACCACCCTACAGGGCAAACAGCATATCCTCAAAAATGGAGAAAGATAGTACTAGGAATTCTTTTATTCATATTTATTATTATTATTTTTAAAGATTTATTTATTTATGTATATAAGAGCAGGGGTATAGGCCAGAGGTGTGTGTGTGTGTGTGTGTGTGGATGGGGTAAGAAGATTCACCAGAGACAGAGTGGGGAACAGAACAGGCAGATTGACTGAAATACAAAGCTGGGGCCAGCAGCAGGGTGAGACTAGAGAGGTCTGCCATGCCATGTGGGTCACTTCCTTGGCCAGGAATCAAACTCATGCTGCAGTGGCTTCCGATACCTTCATAGCCTTGACTCAACCTCTTGCGCCACCAAGGAGGGCCCATATTTACTTTTATTCTTTAAGATATTTATTTTTATACATGGTTTAGAATGCTCACATCAACACAGTTGAACATTTATGTAGTAGTACATTAGTATAGTTGTTCATATGTATATATACAGATATAGTTTATAAATAATCAAAAATACACATATTTAAGTAGGATCAAAAGCCTTTAGTGTTAGGAGTACATGTTCAAAAAAATCTTTGGCCGCTGTTATTTAAGAAACTTAAAAAAAAAAGTTCCCTCACCACCAGCCCCTGTATTCCCTTTGCCCGTTCCTCTTCCCCTATCCCTCTTAACCTCAGAAACCTCACTTTATGTCCACTAGTTTTCATAAGAATTTTGCTTTGTTGAATCTTCTGCTATGTAAATGCCCATTTACATAGCATGTCCATTTTGTCATTCTGACTTGCTTTAATTCACATAATTCCCTTGAACTCCTCCCATTTTGTAAATGGGACCATTTCCTCTTTTCTTATGGCTGAATCCACAGTGTGGATATACCACATCTTCTTGATCTAGTCTTCTGTCAATAGACTTGGGTTGTTTTTATGTCCTAGCTGTTGTAAAATGTGCCATAGTAAACACTGCAGAACAGTTCTTGGACTTGATGGTTTTCAGTTCTTTGGCTAGAGGCCCACGAGTGGGGTTTCTGGGTCAGATGGTATTTCCATTTTTAGTTTTTTAAGATAAATCCAGATTGCTTCCCAAAATGGCTGCACCAGTTTACTTGTCCACCAACAGTGAAATAAAGTTCCTTTTTCTCCAAAGCTTCTCCAGTTCTTGTTGTTGGGGCTTGTTTTAATATGTGCCATTTCCACAGCTCTGACAGGATCTCTCACTGAGGTTTTGGCCTGTGTCTCCCTTGTTAGAAGGGATGATGAACATTTTTTTCATGTGTCTACTGGCCTTCTGGATAGTCTCTTTGGTGAATTGTCTCATCATATCGACTGCCCTTTTATTAACTGAGTTGTTTGGTTTTTTACTGTTGAATTGCATAAGTATTTCTGTATGTTGGAGAGTAACCTCTTCTTGGTTGTGTAGTGAGTAAATATTTTTGCCCTTTCAGTAGGAAGTTTTTTAAACCCACTTCTATTGTTTTACACTGGGTAATAGCTTTTTAATTTGAGGTGATCCCAACTGATGTGTACATGACTTTGTTCCTGGGCTTTCCATTCGGTTCCATTGGTCCTTGTGTCTAATTTTATACCAGTACCATATATAGTTTTTAAATTACTGATACTTCGTATTATAGTTTAAGGTCATGGAACACAATACCTCTTTTTCTCTTTATTTTCATTTGCTATTTGAGGTCTTTTATTGTTCTATATAAATGTCAATATTTTTTGCTCAATTTCTTCAAAAAATGTCTTTGATATTTTGATGGGAATTGTGTTGAATTTATATATAATTTTAAGTAGAATGATCATTTTATTTTACTGATTTTCCCCATCCATGTGCATGAATAATATCTTCTAGTTCTCATTGTATCGGTCCTTATCCTTCTTGGTAAGGTTAATTCCTAAGTGTTTGATTCTTTTTGTGGCAATTTTAAGTGGATTTATTTTCTTAATTTCTTTTTTGTCTCATTTACTGTTTGTATACAAAAATGCAACAGATTTTTATATGTTGATTTTGTAACCTGCCACTGTATTCATTTATGGTTTCTAATAGCTTTTTGGTGGACTCTGATAATAATGATTGTTTCACTTCTTTTTGACTTAGATTCCTTTTTTTTTTCTGTTGTCTGATTGCTTTAATACCTCTAATACTAAATTAAGCAGAAGTGGTAACAGTGGGCACCCTTGTCTTGTTCCTGATCTTAAAGGGAAAGCTTTCATTTTTATCATTAATTAATATATTGATTGTTGTTTTGTAATATGTGGCCTTTATTATATTGAGGTAGGTTCCTTTTAAGTCAAATCTTATTAATGTTTTCATCATAAATGGGTGCTGTTTCTTATCGAATGCTTTCTCTGTACCTGTTATTATTATCATAATTTTTATCTTTACCTTTGTTGATATATCTCATTTAATGATTTATATATTAACCCATCCTTGCTTCTATTTATTCATGGTGTAAATAAATCCTTGTGTTATTTTGTCAATTTTGTTTGCAAGTTTTTGTTGAAGATTTTTGCATTTATGTTCATTATGGATGTTGGTTTGTATTTTTCTTTAATTGTGCTGCTTTATTTGTTTCCTTATTCAGATAAAGTTGGCATCATAAAATATACCATGAATGTACCTTTGTCTTGGGTTTTAGAAATAATTTGAGCAAAGTATGCATAAGTTCTTCTTTAAACATTTGATAGAGTTTGCTTGTAAAGCCATCTGGCTCTAGGCTTTTGTTTGGGGAAAGAGATTATTTTTTTTATTGCTGTGTCAATTTCCATGACTGTGGTCTTTTTGTTCAACTCTTCCGTGTCTTCCTGGTTTAGTTTTGAAAAACTGTTTTGTTATAGAAATCTGTCCACTTCTTTAAGTTCATCGAACTTCTTAATATATAATTATTTGTAGTAATCTTTTATGATACTTTGTATTTCTGTACCATCTGTGGTAATTTCTTTGCCTTCACTTCTGATTCTATTAATTAATGTTTTCTCTTGGCATCCTGCTTTGAGTTTTATCTATTTTATCTTCTTGCAGAATCAACTCTTAGTTTTGTTGATCTTTTGTGTAGTTAAAAAAAAATCTTTATTTTGTTGATTTCAGTTCTTATTTTTATTACTTCCTTCTACTAATTTTGAGTCTTGTTTGTTCCTTTTTTCAAATCACTTTAGATGTAGTATTAAACTATTTAAGTGAGATTTTCTTGCTTCTTAATATGGGCCTGTATTGCAATTTTCTTCCCTCTTAGACACTTTGACTGTGTCCCATAGATTCTGCTAGCTTGTATTCTCATTTTCATTAGTCTCAAGGTCTTTTCTGATTTTCTGCTTTAATTTCCTCTTTTATCCAATAACTATTAAGCAGCATATTGTTTAGTCTTTATGATTTTTTTTATAGTTTATTTCTAGCTTTATGGCATTATGGTTAGAGAGAGTAGTTGGTATGATTTCAAACTTTGTAGTTTTATTGACAGTTGACTTATATCCCAACATGTGGTCTAGATTGAAAATATTCCATGATCTGCCCATAGCTGTTATAAGTGGAAGATTAAAATTTCCTACTATCATTATATTGTTGTTAATATTTCATTTTAGTTCTGTTAATAACTATCTTATCTTGGTGTTTTACCATTGGTGCATATATATTTATGAATTTTATTTCTTTTTGTTATATTAGGCTCTTAATCATAACATAGTATCTATCACTGTGGAAGTCCATTTTTCTACTATCAATCTGGCTGTTCCTGACTTTTTTGATTGTCATTTGCTTATGAGATTGTCTTCCAGCCCTAAATTCTAAATCTGTGCTTTTCTAAATCTGTGCTAGTTGGTAAGATTGATTTCCTGTAAATAGCAGAAGGTTAGACTTTGTTTTGCAATCCATTCAACCACTATATACCTTTTAGTGGTTAATTCAGCCCATTTACATTTAAGGTGATTCTTAAGACATTGTTAATTTGTTACTTTTGTTTTTGTAGTTTATCTTTTTATTTTTGACATCTTCCTTTTATGATTTATTTAAGAACCATTTCTATTATGTGTTATTGCTATTGATTTTTGTTTGAAGTCTCTGCTGAGATCAGTATATGATGTACTGTTTATGTGATCTAGTCTCAAACTCATTTTCATGGACCATATTGTTAATCTCTTCCTCCTATATGTTATATAATTTAGGTGTGTGTTATCTCCATATTTATTGTTTTGTTGCTTTATAATAACCCCCTTGGCATTTCTTTCATGTGTGGCGTGGTGTTGATGAATTCTTCTAGTTTTTGCTTTTCAGTGAAGATCTTTATACTTCCTTCTATCTTGAATGTTAATCTTGCAAGGATTCCAGACTGGCCATCTTCCTTCCTTTCTTTCTTTTTAGTACTTTAAATAGCTTCTTCTATTCCTTTCTTGCCTGTAAGGTTTTTACTGAGAAGTCTACAGGTAGTCTACTTGGTGTTTTCTGATAGGTTACTCATTTAAAAAATTTTTTTTCTTTATCATTATATATTTTTTCTTTTATATATATTTTACATTATTTTTCATTTCTGTACAGTGTAGGTTACTCACTTCTGTCTCAAAAATTTAAATGCCTTGTCCTTTTCATTGACTTTGAGCAGTTTTATTATGAACTATGTCGGCATGTATCCCTCTGGTATTATTTTGTTTGGAACTCTTTGGATTCTTGGATCAAAATGTCTGGTTCATTTTCCATCTTGAGATAGTCTTCAGCAATCATTTTTTTAAATACATTTTTTTAAAGATTTATTTATTTATACATACAAGAGCTAGGGTACAGGCCAGAATTGAGGGAGGTGAGAGGATTCACCAGACAAGAGTGGGGAGCAGAACAGGCAGACTGACTGAAACACACTGCCGAGGGCAGCAGCCGGCGAGGCAGGAGAGGTCTGCAATGCCATGTGGGTCCCCTCCCTGGCCGGCGGCAGGGACCGAACTCATGCTGCAGTGGCTGCGGTTTGCTTCATAGTGCGTTGCTTAACCCACTGCGCCACCAGCGAGACCCGATTTCTTTAAATACATTTTTTATGCCTTTTTCTATCTCTTCTCCTTCAGGGATCCCTGTGATATGGATGTTATTTCTCTTTAGGTTATCCCAAAAGGCTCTTACATTATTTTCATTTTTTAAATTATTTTTTTGAGCTCATTAATTATTGCTATTGTTTGTAATTCTGCTGCTGAGACTTCAATTGTATTTTTCAATTTGGTTGTAGTGTTTTTTTGTTTGTTTTGTTTTTTTACTAATTATAACAGTAACTAATTGTAACAGTCTCATATTGATCTTTATTCTGCTTCTTTTTTTTTAATTCAGTAAGCATTGTTACAAATATTAGTTTAAACTCCTTGTCAAGCATATTTCACCACTCTGCTGCACTGAGACTAAACTCAAGGTTTCTTTTTCCCTCCCACTATTTGTGACATGTTCTTCTGTCTCTTCATTTTTAGTTTTTATGGGTTATAACATAAATTATCTTTCAGGATACTGCCTTTGTTACTTTCAGGAGGCTGGAGAACTGTTACTGACAAGGGGTAATAGGTTGAAAGGACCCAGGACAGTAGGACACGGACGGGTCACCTCTAGTGAGCATCAGGGATTCAAACTTCCCACAATACGGGAGTTGTATGATGGGGATCTATAGTGGCTCATTCTCTGGGACAATTCATCTGGTGTAGTCTTGTGCCAGTCTCAATCTACTGACTGTTGTTAAGCACTAGTGCTGGATATGGATTGTATTTGAAACAGGGTCTCAAGCCAGTAATTGATTTCTAGTTTTCTAGCACAAAATCTTACCCTCTGGTGTTTGTTCCTGTTGTTAAGATTCAGGTGCTTCTATTTTCCATTTAAAACAGCCAATTATGGAAATAAGTGCCCAACTACAGAAGAGTGAATTAAGAAGATGTGGTATATGTATGCATGGAATACTATTAAGCTGTAAAAAATAAAAAGATTAGCTCTTGCCATCTGTAACATGAATGGAATTGAACTGGATTATACTAAATGAAATAACTCAGAAGGAGAAGGGAAATGCAACATGATTTGATTTTACTTACATAGAATATAGAGGAACAGAAAAATGAAACTGACAAAACAAAACAAAAACCTACAAATAGGGCCCTCCTGGTGGCGCAGTGGGTTAAGCAACGCACTATGAAGCAAACAGCAACCACTGTGGCATGAGTTCGATCCCTGCCGCCGGCTAGGGAGGTGACCCACATGGCACAGGCAGACCTCTCCTGCCTGGCCCGCTGCTGCCCTCAGCAGTGTGTTTCCGTCCATCTGCCTGTTCTGCCCCCTGCTCTGTCTGGTGGATTCTCTCACCTCCCCGCACCTCTAGCCTGTACCCCAGTGCTTGTATGCATAAATAAATAAATCTTTAAAAAAAAAACAAACCTACAAATACAGCTGCAGAATTGAGGCTGGGGAGGAGGAGTGAGGTAGCATTGGGAACAAAGGGAGCTAGAGGAGTCTATGATAAAGGACTATGGTGATTTGGTAGTAGGTGTGGTTTGGTAACATATAATTAAGGAGGTTAGAAAATATGCCCCTAAATCACATATAGTGTTGTATACCAATGTTATCTCAATCTAAAAATTAATTAGTTAATTGAAAAGCATTTAAAAATTCAGATGCTGAAACTCTGCTTAGTGAAAGTATTCATTTGTTGTCTCAGTTTTGGCCATTGGTGGGGGTAAAGGCAGATGTTTAGAATATTACAGCCTCAGGCTACAAATAATAGCCTCTTCTGTTAGTAAACACAGATGATCTTACCTGGCTCTCCCTGCTGTATCAGGCTCCAGCTGTTCTATGTTGGGAGCCTCAGGCTTAAACCAACAATCAGCACTCTACACTCCTACACCTGTAGTTCTCCAATAGTGCACCCTCTGTCCTAGATGCCAACTCTGTGTGTCCCGTTATCCAGTGCAGTACCTGACTTCCAAAGTCCCCTATATGGGTGTGTTAAAGTCAATTTAATTAAAGTTTTTCCTAGCCCTTTCTGCTGGACCCTTGCTTCTGATGAATGCTATAGTTATCTTATTGTTTTTCAGGAATATTCTTTTCAATAACAACAACATCTTATTGTTATTGAACTTACTCTGCTGCAATTTACTTGTGAATCTATGGAAGAGCTCTGCCACCGTCTTTCCATATTTTCACAAATCCAATGCAACATATTTTTAAAACAAAGCCTAGGATCATAGTATCTTTCTATAAAGCCATAATTTCCTAATGGGCTTATAAGTAAAAGCTCAATTTTTAAAAAAATCTGTCAAATTTATTGACAAATATTTTTCAAATGTTGCCAATTCCTCCAGTAACATGTTGTTTAAAACCAACAATGGATGTATGGAGCACAGGCTGATGAAATGAAAATAAAATAAAAGCATTTTGGCTCTCAGGGATTATACTTTTATGATTTTTCTCATTAAATAACAGCATCAGATAAAAATTATTTCCAGTTTAAGCAGTGTATGTTTGATACATAAAATCCAAAAATATTCTTCAAGAAGACAGATATAATAACATAGAGAAAGAAAAATGGTGGGTGTAGAGAACTCGTTAAAAAAGGGAAAAAAATCTACTAATGAAGGCTCAAAGCAGAAAGCAAGAAATTATTTTAGAAGGACAGCAAATGTGGTTAGAGAACTAAGCCATATTCAAGCCAGGAATATATTCTGAATTATTGAAATCTGAATGACTCTCATATTCTATTAAAGAGGAAAAATGGTATTAGAATAAATATTAAAAGGAGTCAAGATTTAGGAGCATTAATCTTGCTTGAATATTATTAGCTTCCTTCTCAGTGTAAGTATCCGTTCTTTTCCCATAAACTCTTATAAACACACCTCTACCCCCAGAATTTTGCAGAGTAAACTCCTAATAAGAAGGATTCTTAACAAACTGGAAATATATATAAATATATATAAACTATATATACACGCATACATATATATTTTATACACACACACACACACTCATGACTGAACCTGTTTCTATAGGACACCTGGTCCAGGGAGTGAAAAGTAAAAGTTAAGCTTATATTTTATTTATGAAGTTGATAGGTGTTATTTTAATTTCGTTTCAACAAAATAATTTACTGGTTGCCAGGTACTACTGGAAATAGGTGAGACCCAGTCTCTGTCTGCAAGCAGTTGACCCTTTATGGGGATGGGTTGGAAGATGATAACCCCATAACATGCTGAGTTTCTCCCCAAAAGAATGGAAAAAGTACTCAGGGGCTAGGAAAAAAAGGGGCAATGGGAAACTGCCTGAGAACATCAGGGAAGATGATATTCAAACAAAGCTGTAGAAGATGCAATAGATAGTTTCAAAAGAAAAAGAGAAGTTAAGGGAACAGTGTTAATAAAGGCAGTGAGATAAGGAAGGGCAGGGTTTATTTGAGATTGATGTAGGAGGAAAATGGAGGCAAAGTTTGTATTTTATTTTGGATATGAATTTTAAATTTTATTTTTAGTAATGTTTTATTAAAATTGTAGCATTTGCATTATATGTTTCAGCATTCACAATTATATTGATAAATCATTATCTGTATGTTACATTATACTCACCATTCAAAGTCCAAGTCTCTATTTTACTATACAACTGACAGCTTCTATCCGCTCTTTCCCCTTTCACTTCCAGAAACCACTAAGTTGTTCTTATTGTTTAAGTGTTGTTTATTTATATTTTATTTAGTTCATTTATGTGGTCTCTCTACACACCACATATCAGTGAACTCATACAGTATTTGTCTGTCCTCATCTGACTTACTTCACTAGGAGTAATATCCTCTAGTTCCACCCATGTTGTTGCAATTGGCAAAATTTCATCTTTTTTTAATAGGTGAGTGGTATTCCAGTGTGTGTGTGTATGTATATGTGTGTGTGTAAGTGTGTGTGTATCACAACCTTTTTATCCAAGCGTCTGTCAGTGGATACTTAATGTTATTTGCTGTCCTTGGCTATTGTAAATAATGTTACAATGAATATGAGGTTGCACATATCTCTTGAAATTAGAGTTTTTGTATTTGGGTAAATACCCAGAAGTGGTACAACTGGATCATACGGAATTTTTATTTTTAATTTTTTAAGGAATCTTCATTTTGCTTTCCTTAATGACTGTACCAATTTACATCCTCACCAACAGTGTACAGGGTCATTGGAGGATATTTTTTATTAATAAAAAAATTGACATGAATGGATCTGGTAATAATTCAGAAGTCAAATTGAAATTGAAAGCAGGAAAACCATTAAGAAGACTATAAAAAAATCCAGACCAGGCATAGCAAGGAGAGAACTCACTCAAAAGATATCCATGATTCTAAAATCAATAGAACTTGATGCCTTTACGATGAGATGGTAGGAAAGCTAGGACTCAAAACTGGCTATCAGTTCGTACTGTAATTGTAATCATTATAGAATGCAGGGAGGGATGGATGGTTTTATCATATTTTGGCTGGAGTGTGACTTTTGTTAAGAAGATGGAAAGTTTAATTTATTTCTGTTATTAATCATATATAAATTCATATACCATAACTTGGGGGGGTACCATTCTGTAAGTTTTATATATTTCCACTACAATCAAGAAACAGAGCAGTCTCATCACCCCCTAATAATCTCTTGCACTATTCCTTTGCAATTAAACCTTCCTTTCCTAACCATGATAACATTCCTATAAATTTGCCTTTTCCAAAATGACATACTTATAGTCACAATTTGAGATTAACTTCCTTCAGTCAGTGTAATGCATTTAGGATTCATCCCTGTTGTATGTGGCAAGAGTTTTCGAAATAGCTGAGTAGTCATCTGTGGTATGTTTTACCACAGGTAGTGTAGCCATTGTTTAAGGACGTTTGAGTTATTTTCAGTTCTAGGCAATTATGAATAGAGTTCCTATAAACATGTTTTTCTTCTCAAAGAGAAGAGGTGTTTTTTTCCATTATATTTTTACCAAAATTTAACCATTTTTAAGCATAGAAATTAGTAACACTAAGTTATAAACATGTTTATACATGTCTGTAGGTGAACATAAACTTTCATTTCTCTAGGGTAACTGCATAGAAGTATCTAGGGTACTTAGCTGGGATCAGTACTTAGCCATCTGACTAAGCACATCTTGACATTTATACGAAACTGCCAAGTTGTCTCCCATAGTGGCTGCTCCATTTGCAGCACTGTCATCACGTAAGAGCGTTCCCGTGGCTCCCTCTCTTCACTGTCATTTTGCACTAATAGTTTTTTCTCCATTCTGATAGGTGTATATTAGTGTAGTTTTAATTTGTGTTTCTCTAGTTACCAATGGTGTGGAATATCTTTGCACATTCATTTTTTGCTATTTATATATCTTCTTTGTGAAATGTGTTAAGTTTTAAAGTTGGATGGTTTGTTTTCTTTCTCTTGAGTTTTCCTAGTTGTCTAAATATGTTATATATCCATCCTTCTTTGGAACGTGACTTCCAAATATTTTCTGCCAGTTAGTAGCTTGACTTTTCATGTCTTTTGCATAGCAAATATTTCAAATTTTGATGAAGAACAATTTATCAATTTTTCTTACATAAAATGGGCATTTAGTGTCATGAAAGAACTCTGCCCAATACAAGACCACAAAGGTTTTGTCCTTTGTTTTTTTCTCAATATTTTGCATTTTACGTTTAGATTAATGATCCATTTTAACTAATTTTTATATAATCTGTGAGGGTAAAGTTGAGGGCTACAGTTTTTAAAACATATATACATTTATTTGTTACAATTTCAGTTTGTCTAAAAAAATCTGTCCTTTCTCTATTGAATTGCCTTTGTGTTTTTGTCAAAAAAGAATTGACCATGTCTATTTATGGTCTGTTCATTCCTATGGGATCTGTGAGTCAATTCCTCTTTTAATAAAACAACTGTCTCAAACACTGCAGTATTATAATAAATTTTAATATCATTATGTGTATACTTCGACTTTTATTTTTATTTTCAAAATGTTTTTGCTATTTTAGTTGTTTGCTTTCCATGTAAACTTTAGAATCACCTTATCTACATAACTCCACAGTATCTGTCTGTATCTTATTTCTCTACATACAAAATATTATTGGGATTTTGATTAGAATTGCACTAAATTTATAGATTGATTTGTGGGGGATTCACATCTTAACTATATTTAGTATTTCAATTCACGTACATGTTATGTCTATTTAGGGTTTCTATAACTACTTTAATGAGAATTTTGTGGTTATCACCATATATATCCTGTGCATGTGTTATTGGACTTATAACTAAATTTTAGCTATTGTAATTGAGATTTTAGAAAATTGGGTCGCGGTTGCTCATTACTAGTATGGAAATGCAGTTGATTTGTTTATGCTGGCATTCAGTCCTTGAGTTATACTAAATTCACTTGTTAATTCTAAAAGGATTTTTTGATCAACATTTAAAAAAATTTCTACATAGACAATGCTTTTATTGCTGATTTATTATTATTGTTTATTATTTATACTTATCATTATACATTGTTATTCTTTTCTGAATTGGATGGTTTTTATTTCTGTCTTTTGCTTTATCACACTTTCTAGATCTTAGTATGATATTGAATAGGAATGGTAAAAGTGAACATCCTTGCCTCTTTCCTAGTCTTAGAAGGAAAACATGCAGTCTCTCACCATTAAACATGATGCCCTTTAACAGGTTGATGAGATCTCATTTTCATCCCTAATTTGCTATGTTTTTTGTTATGAGTGAATATTGAATTTTATCAAATGTTTTTCACATCAATTATATGATTATGTGATATTTCTTCTCTAGACCTTTGAAATGATACATTACATTGATTGTTTCTTGAACACTAAACAGACTTTTTTAGGACACATTTGGATGTGATGTAGGATTCTTTTTATACATTGCTAGATTTGATTTGCTGGTTTTCATTGAGGATTTTTTGCATCTGTATATATAGAGATAATATTCTATGATTTTCTTACAATATCTATTCCTGGTTGTGCTATCAGAAAAATGATGGCCTCATATTAAGAATTGAGAAGTCGTTTCCTCTTTTTCTGTGTTCTGGAAAAGATTATTTAGAATTATTTTAGCTTCATCTTAAAATGTTTAGTAGAATTTGCCAGTGAAATCATCTAATTGAATGAGGTTTGTATTTGTTTGTTTGCTTGGCTTTGTTTTGTTTTAGAGGGAAGGAGAGGAATGATTATTTGACTATGAACTTCAATTTCTAACAATAAATATGTTGGGCTTCCCTGGTGGCGCAGCGGGTTGAGCGCTGTTCTGTGAAGCCTCCGCTGCTCAGCAGTGCGAATTCGATTCCTGCCCAGGGAGGGAACCCACAAGGCCCAGCAGACCTCTCCTGCTTCACCTGCTGCTCCCCTCAGCAGTGTATTTCAGTCAATCTGCCTGTTCTGCTCCCCACTCTGTCTCTGGTGAATCCTCTTGCCTCCCACAACTCTGGCCTGTTCCCCAGCTCTTGTGTGATAAATCAATAAATCTTAAAAATAAGAAACATTTTAAAAAACAAATAAATAAATGTTTACTTAATTTATGTATTTCTTCTTCTGGTAATTTTTTGTTTTGAAGAAGTTGGTTGGTTACTTCTGTGTTTTTGAATGATATGCACAGAATTGTTGATAGATTCCATGCTATCGTTTTAATGTATATGGAATCTGTAGTGAGACCTCCTCTATCATTCTTGATGTTGGCAATTTGTTTCTATTTTCTGTTTCTCTTTGTCACTCTAGCTAGCAGATTATATATTTATCTTTTATTTAATTGTTTTTTATTACTTTTGTTTTTAATTTATTAACTGTTGCATTTATTAGGTCTTCCTTCTGCTTGCCTTGAGATTATTTGCTCTGATTTTTGTTCTTTCTTAAATTGGAGGTTTAAATTATTGATTTGAGGCCTTTCTTTCTAATGAGGAGCCAGTGCTATAACTTTACATGTAAGCACTGCTTTAGCTGTATCCTAGACATTTTGATGCATTGTATTTTCTATTTACTCAATTCAAAATATTTCCTAATTTCCCTTGAAACACATTTATAATAAATTTTAATGAGTTGGCCTGGTAATTCCAACATTAGTTATGTTACCTGGAAACATTCTTTGTGGAACTCACTCTCAAATTTTGGTAGGTGGAAATAGATTTCCATTTCATATCTCATTGTTGAGGAAACACCTTGAGGAAACACCTTTCTGAATACTTCACTAAATGCTCTGTGAATGAATATGGTTTCCACTCTGACTGTGGCATCACCCACTATTTCTGGTAGAATGTGAACTCTAGGAATTGTTCATTCTAATGCTTTTTTTTTTTTAAGATTTATTTATTTATGCATACAAGCACTGGGGTACAGGCCAGAGGTGTGGGGGGGGGGTGAGAGGATTCACCACAGAGAGCGGGG